>CALNHX010011376.1:0-32607 GCA_940337035.1 Agriotes lineatus
CAAACCACTACTATTTTATCAATAAATGCAAAATCATCGTCCCCCTTTTTCAGGGCTACTAAAGGGAAAATTTCGTGCAATATTTTAAATTTTAATTTCAAAAGCCCTATCACTCTCTCGATGTGAATTCGTACGCTTGCTAATTTCCTTGTCGATTCTACCTCTAGAGCATTCAACTGTTTTCTTTTTTTTTAAAAGCAGGGCACTGTACTTCTGCACAATAGATTTTAACTGAATCTTCTATGGCAAAACCTCGATCAGCTACGACTAAGTCGCCCGGCATTAATTTGTCGAGAAAGCTACAGGTTTCAGTGATAAACTTATCACTTGCGCGACCCCCATACGCATTTGAAATAAACATTATAACTCCTTGCGGAGTAATGCCTATTAAAAATTTCATCGTGTGATGGTGCTTATGAGACCAAGTTTTTGCAGCTGCCTCTAGATTTGAGGGTTTCTCAATAAAAACCTCGAAACAATCAATTATCACTGTAGTGCGTAACTTAAAAACATTTTTAAATGAACTGGGCATGTTCATTTGTATATCCTCTCTGCTTGGCCATTGTATAAAACACTTTAGTCTGCAATAAAGAATTTCGACAACCCTTTCAAATGTTTGTGCCGCTGTTGTACGGTGGCACTGAAATCTATTGCCCAGATCAGTAAACGCTAAATTTAGCCTTAATTTCATTAAACCTAACACTAATTGTTGAAATTTTGTCAAACTGCCTTGTCCTGAAAGGTAAGGCTCTACTACTTTATAAACATTTTCTAAATATACCTATTCAGGAAATCCTGTATAATATAATGTATTACTATCACTATTTTTGAAATAGTCCTGGTCCAACTTATATTTTTTTAATTCCTCCCTTAACGAATCAATTTCTTCATTTGCTTTAGGAAGCCCAAATTGAAGCTGCTCGTGGGTGATCTCCGCTGGAACATCAACAGCCATACTTTCTTCTACGTCTTCTGGTGGATTAATAGGTATTTGTTTAGTCTGTAATCAATTAAAACTGTAATACCTACTTTCAAATATAAAAAGTATAGCATTCAGATTCAGTACTAACATGCACAAAATCGAGCACTAAAATCAATCGATACATACCTTAGCATCACGATCTTTCAGTCTTTTAAATCTAACTGTTGATTTCACCTGGAGGGATGTTGTGTGGCCCATACATTTTGTGGGTACCCAATCGGGGTTGTCTTGGTCAAACAAAGAAGCCGGTTTTTCTGAAGAGGAAGTCATTTAAATTACAAATTCGAAATTTTTCGCTACTACTCACTATTTCTTACCAGAATGAAAATGGAGTGAACATACACGACCTTATTTAAGTTTTGATTCTGTCAAATCGTCTCTCTTGATTGCAGCAATCCATTTTTTTCTCCGTAACTGCAAGAGTTTGGAAACTTTTCTGCCACTGGTGAAAATTGAAGGAATTCTGTAAAAAATATCAAATCATAATAAAGAAAACAATACAGATCGTGAAATAAACTATTTAATTTATATACTTATTTACCTAAAGAAACGAATCAATGGTGCATCCCTGGCTGCATTACTACCACACTTTACCACCATACAGAACGAAGGCATTTTAAAAACTGAACAAATAAACACTTATGGCAATAAAAATATTTAAATAATCCTTTGGCAGCCAATTCTAATTAAAAAACTAAATATTTTTGCAAGTACAGCACTCCGAAACTACGGTTGCCGTAATGTTTACATTACAATTTTAGGTTATTTTACCTCCAACCTCGAATTGTGGTCACGTGATGCACCACGCCTTTTCTTCCTAGAGGTAGTAAAGTCCACTTGCAAAAAGTTTATAACCATATTTTTGTACAAAGCTCCGAATTTAGGTTATTTGCAGATTTAATATTTATGTGTACATAGTACAAACATTCCTGTGTAATGTAAAAAATGTGTGTAGGCCCTAACAAGAGCATTAATTGTTCTCTCCTTCCATATTACTGGCTCTTAGAAAATATCAAGACCACGCCCACAATACCTAACTACACATAGACCACGCGCATACATGTTTGACCTTGGGAAGTGTTCTGCTTTATTATAGAGTTATGATAAGTATACCTACACCACTTGCAGCTTTTGCCATTTGTGCAACTTCACTATAAATCATTATGTAATCAAGTCCTTCGTACCCTTAAGTTTTTTCTTTGTTTCAGTTATTATTGCAAAATATGTTTTTCGTAAAGTTTTTTTTATATCCTAGTCCTCTTACATGCCAAGTCCCTACTTATATTCTTTGTCTGATTCCTAATCGCGTACCCCTTTCATGCCTTGGTCGTCGTCTGTTGTTTCCGACCGGCTCTCTTCTGTGAAGTTTACGAGTATTTTTAATCATTCCCTCTCACATAGGGTACCGGTCTATGGAGGGGTAGTCATGTAGTGGGGTTACCACCTTACGATGCTATGACTTGTCGAATTTTTCTGTCGGGGTTTTCTTCCCTTACTTGATTGTTTTAGTTTTGAAGAGCTGGAAGATCGCCTTCGCCTTTTTTTCGAGATAGGATTTGCTGGCAAGAGCAGAGCGTTGGTCTCTTAGTTAGCATCGGCTTCAATACACCTCCGTAAGACCATCACCAGCCTTCACCTAATAATAGTTGGAAATGAGAAATGAAAAACCCCTAATGCTCTAATAGGATTGGGGTTGAAAAAAAACAACAGTTCAGTCAAGAAAGACCAGTGAATAAGAAAGATAAACAGAAGGGACTTGACTGAAAGTCAAATGAAAACAGCTAAATCCAGCTCAGGTACCCTCAGGTCTTATTAGATGTGAGACTCTGAGGTAGTCAAACTTTATTTGCATAATTAATGCGAATCATTCCATCGAAGACTATTTATAATAGCGTCGTAAGTTTAAGGTATGTACGTGACTTATTCTGAGTTAAGTTTCCCAATAGCTCTATTTCATCAATATCACCCGTAGTCCGAGTATAGTACCAGTAGGTATGAGCGGTAATTGTGTTCACATTAATTAATATGTAATACTCGAACCAAAAAGGGGATTCAACTTGGACAACTCAGAACTGCAACACACAACTTTTAGAATAATTTTATGACTCCTTTTGGACTTATCGAGACAACCAACACTACTGACAAAATCAATGTGACCCAACGCTTGGAGAAAACAGATTTTGCTCTGAGGCCCGACAATTTAGGCGTTTCTATCGTGAAACACATTAACCCATTTGAGAACAGCTTCATCATTGTCTTTATAAGTACCAACTGTCAAATGTTTGCGATTATTCGGTATACCATCTTCGACTTTTTCAGAATTTTTTACGATTTTAGAATTGTTGATAGTGTATTTGGAGGTATCCCGAATCCTGCGATTCTCTTATTTTACACCTTTATTAATTTCTCTTATCAAGCTCACTTTGCCCCATAAAGAGAACGTAGTGATATTTTTTTTTTCACCATTAATATTTGCAAGTTTGAGGATGATTACCATTAGAATGAATTAGAGAGTCTTCTTGGGTTGGCAAAAATTATGTAATTTTTAGAACTGTAGAGTAACGACGCCGACGGTTAGTATGTAGGTATATCATAGGTAGACGGTCGTACACACGGTTAGATTTATAAGAATATGTAAGGTATAGAAATATGCTTCTCCCCCTTAAAATAATAACACTTATTTGATACCACAGGAAAACTCGAGTTAGAGAAATGTACCGAAGTGAAAACTTTTGAATTCGAGTTGCAGAAAAATTCTAGATAGAGAAGTTAGATATATGTATGAAAATAAGTATTAATATGACATGCGATCTCCACGCAGGCATTTCTTTAAAGCACTCAAATAAATTTGAGGTATGGAAATCCGACTGTATTTCTATATGTTTTCATTCATTTTTAGGGTTCATATGGCCCAAAGAATATACTGAATATAATGAAAATTTCTAAAAGTGCATATAAATGGGACTTTCACAAACGTCGGACGGCTGTTCTCCAAACAGCAAGCATTCCGTATCAAAAGAGCAGGATTTTCACCTACTCTTTGCGTCATGAAAAAGGACCAATTGCAGGAACAATAAACTGACAAGCACCCGACTCAACTAACAATGAACCATAAAACACGAGCCAAGAAAAAGTGAAATGGAATTCCGTTTAGCTAGCGTTATTTCAACTACGTGTGTAATATGAAATCCTTTGCCTTGCACAAGCGACCTATATAAACGTAGACATTCTGTCCGTCTTGTGTCACTCTGACCTAGACGAGGGCGCGGGTCAGATTCCGCAGCCTCTAATTATCACATCAGATTACAGCCTTCGTTTACATACAATTCACTAGTTCTATGTGTATTCGCATTTGTATTTTCTACAGATTAACATATTTGTGCGTGTTTGTAATTTGTGTTTTAATGTAAAATCAAAGGAATTGTTTTCCGCAATCGGTTATAAGTACCTTATTGAACCAAATTTAACTCCGTAGTGGTTAACACAGTAAGATCATCATAACAGTTCCTAAAATTTAAACCACCTTATTGGTGACCTGCCACCGAACAATATTAAGTAAACAACATAACATTTTCCTAAACTATGGAAGCGCGAAATACTTTAAGAAGGTATATAAATTGTATAAATGTTAGTCACCATCTGCTAGTCGTATTTTGACCTCCCTCGTCTAAAAGACGAAGGAAGTATTGCAATCGTGAAAAAATCACCTTTGGAGATTTTTCCAGATCTTCAAGTAACTGAAACTTTCAGGATTCTGTCTATTGGCGGTATAACTTAACAACTATTTGTTTGAGGAAGACGATATTTTGCATACACATCATAAGTATCATAAAGATCACATTTTTCTCCTTATTATTATTATTATTATATCTATTTAGCACCCAGAAAATGCCGGACAAATATATACCTTCAAAAAACAAAGAACAAATTAAATTTTGTTTAATTTTGCTTTAACTGAGAAATAGATAAAAGTAGCCGTTTGCACATAGCTCAGACTTTACTCTTGGCGAAAATAGACCCAACAGATATAGTGTAAATGTTGTAACGCAGAAAACGGGTCAACAAGAAATGCTTTCTATTTAGGGCAGCCGCGAGGCATGGACACGAGAACTGCTCCGTAGTTCATGTAGGTAACGGGCGACCTGCTTCCGGCATATTGCCGGACGTTGGAATCGTATTCGTAGAAACTTCCGTTCGAATTCGATCGCCGGTAGTGGTTTTCTATTTGAAAACTGATATAATTAATTTCCAAATGCCTCCTTCTATTGTTTCAGTAGTATTAGAATCGTAAAGATATAAACCCTGGGTTCCTTTTATTTTTAAAATTATTTACTTAGTGTAACAACGTACAATTGAGAGGTAAGCTCTAAGTAACGCCCTTTACAGATTTTTTTATATACTGATTGTGCTTTAAAAGTAATTCAATCGACGATGTTGATGAAGCAATCAAATTTGAGGATACTCCTAACTGTTTCAACTGTATAGAACAAGTATTCTTATAAATATATACAGACAATGTGTTGCACTTAGATCTCCAGATACAAAATTGAGGAAATTTGTTATGTTACAGACTAGGAAAACGTGTAAAACAACTAATTGGCTCAATTCTGCCAAAATATCCGCTTTTGTAAAATTTCCAATTCCGTCTTTGTTTACTGGTAACAGTTTTCACCGATTCTCAGCCACATTATTAGTTAGTTATTGTGCTAATATTGCTACTAATAAGAGACATGGAAGATGGTAGTTCACATAAATAGCTGAGAGTTGTTATACATTTTCGGCCTAGTTAGCATTAAGTAACTTAAGATTGAAACGTTAATAGTACTAGCTTTTGAATCGACCCCACAGATGGCCATACTTTAATTAATAGTATATTACGTACCGAGGTGGAAAGTGTTTCATTCCTGTCGAGAGGTTAACTTTATTTCGAAACAGGAATAAAACTTTTCACCGTGGAATGTATACTATTTTATTCACAAACACTTTATTCTAAACAATAATTGGAACCATTATTATAATATACCGATGGGCCCACAATTATATATGACAGCAATGAGATAACATGAACAAGAAAATAACACGTATTGCTTTAGTAAGAAAGAGATAAATATAGTAGTAAATATTCGAGTAAGCATGACGCTTATTTTAATTATGACATAAGTCAACTAAACATGCCTCTAAAATAATTTTATCGTATGGTTATCTCTTTCTTACTCAAGCATTCTATTTTGTTGTTCATGTTCTCTCATTGCTGTTATATACAGACAGATCAATAAAAAAAAAACTAATTAGGGCAGGCTGTGATATATGTTACACGTTTGGCAGTACTGAAGTGTATTGTCAGCATATGTCAAATTAGATATTTGCAGACAGAGACGCAAGCACAACATAGTTCAAATGCTTGTTAATTAATCGAGTTTATTATAAAACTCCTTAACCACTCGTGTAATTTTGTAAAGTGCGATCAATAAAGTACACGCATCCAAGAATATTTATAAAATATTGTCAAAATAGAGGGTAAAATATGGAAACATGTAAATCAACAAAAGCACAAGATAAGGTAGCATATTAAATCGTTTCTGCTTTGAGTATTACTTTTATGAGAAAGTGGAGTCACAGAGGGAGTCTCAAAGCATAATATTACAATAGATTTAGTAATATTAAGTTAATTAAATCTTGATATAAAACAATGTAACGCTAATAGCTTGTAAAAACAGGAATTCTGCCATATACTTCGATGTGGAATAATGACAATAGGAAATTATCTCAAACAATTTACAATATTAATAAAATGGAAGGAGTAGAAACTAAAATCAATAACAGAACAGGCACTGTTAAAGCTTTAAATACAAATGAATTATCCACATGTCAACATGTTTAGAGATTACGCTTAGTAGTGTTACCCTGTCTACGAGTTAGTAATTTATAGTTAAGTTTGTATATTATAGTAAACATATACAATGTTAGAGTGTGTCTGACAGGATCTGCTAAGGATCAACGTTGCTCTTGCAAACTTTGAATTTGTTCTCATTTTAATTTATGAAAGTAAGTTCAGGCCTTTTTTGTGACATGAAGAACAAAAATAGAAACATTAACAAGCGATTTTTAAGGAGAATTAAAGATTATGAAAGCAGACAGAACTTCCATTGAAGAAATAAGAAAATGAAATCAAAAAGAGACAGAATTTAGTTCCGGTAGTTAATGAAGTACACTAGGATAAGATAAACGGGATGTGACAAAAAGAGAGAAATGAGGTAGCTGAAAACGCAGTAAATTTCAAAACATCAAAAAGAAAAGGGCTTTTCAAGTATAGTTCTTACTTACCCATCGACGACTGTGATAAAAATCTGTAAAAGACTTTACCCAGAACTTCTCTCGTCGACATTGTGACACTAAATAATTTTAAAAATAAAATTAAGTTAGGAGTAAACATATCTTCACGTTACTAATAAATTAAATAAATTTTCAAATAAACAAAACCTTACCGGTGATCGAATTCAAAGGGCAGGCGGATCGCGTATGCAGTCCCAACGTTTTGTAGGATATTTCTATCTGAGCTACGGAACACCGGCCTTTCGATTTCCTGCGTTGCAGCTGTATTAAGTAACGCACTAATTTGTTGCTCTTTTTTGTATCGTACAACACTTATTCTGTATTTATTGGGGTCCATTTTTGGTAAGAATAAAGCCTACGATATGTACAAATTAGTACTTCCATTTATTGCTAAATTAAATCAAAAATAAACAAAATTTTTTTTTACGGTGCTCACCCTGTATATATTTGTCTGAAATTTTCTCGGTTTCATGCCGGGTAGATATATTGCAGTGGTATTAGGCCCTAGAGCTCTGCTCTGATTGCAGTGCAATTTGAAAATAAAATAACAAAGCACAGAGTTGGGGTGTTTTATCTAGCCGCAATGCTAAGTTAAAAATCATTCAGTAAATGCATTGAAAAACGACATGGTTGTATTAAAAAAAATGGAATGGTTAAGGAACGCAAAGGAGACAACTTGCTTTTCACAGAGTCAAATTTCAAATTAATTAAGTATTAGGTTGGGCAGAATGATTAGCCAAACCAAATTAAATAATCACAAAGGGGTTTGCAATGTGCAGGTTATGAAGCGTTCAATTCAGCTAATTAGTACAATTTGTGAACAATTCTAAAAGGTATAAGCTAGAAAAATGATAATGTTGCAACGAGCAATTAAGGCTGGTATAAAATAGCAATTGTGAGAAACTAACAAAAGATTATAAAAGCAGACACCTAGACAGGACAGAAAACGAGTGAAAGAAACACAGTTGGAAACCAGGGAACAATTATGAAGGAAGTGAACGAGAAACTAATCAATGTAAATAAGCGAGTGAACATGCAGCGCGATTAATAAAACACATTGTGACAATAAAAAAATGCGGACAATAATCTTAGAGATAACAATTTTTTAGATTTAATTCAATATAATAATGTTTAATTTAATATGTAAGTCAATTGAACTTGTTTAATGTCCGATTTTATAGTTAGATTAGATTTTGTTTAAAAAGGACGCGGGGAGAGAACAGTTGAATAAATTAGTTTTTGTGACAAGCAGTTTTGGTGCTCGTATTAAAATAAAGAATTTACCTACTTAAACATTAAATATTACAATAAAAAGTATACCAGTATGTAGAGCAAACGTCAGAGTACCTGTGGGAATGTGGATAACATTTTCCCCAACAAAAAATTATTTGCCGCAAGAAGCTTCCGAAGCTGGGTCGGTGACCACTTCAATTTTACGAAGGCCGATAGCAGCTGAATAAAGGATCCAGCTCCAGAGCTGACTACTGGGACGCATCACGTGGAGCTGTAGGAAAACGGCCAGCAACACAAACAACGGGGGCAGCGACTCTGAGAGAATATCCATTTTGGGGCCCCGTCCAAGGAATGAACGGTACCATCTGAAAACTTCAAGGTACTGTAAAAAATTTATTAAGAGTGTGAGGAGTCGGAAATTTGTGTACAAGCGGCACCTTACCGTGTCGAATAAGAACCAGGCGTATCCAAGCCTCCAGCTAAAGCATTTTTTTAAATAATTAACCAAGTCCAGTTGTGAGGTTAGGTGAAGAGATTAACAATCGCCATCGGTCAAGCAGCGTTGTTTTGACGTCATTAAACAAATTAATCAATGAAACAAGAGAGAATTAGAGCCGCCAAAATACTGGAATTCAAATAAATACCTGTAGTTTGTTCACAATTTTGAATTTCCAAGTCAAAAACGTTTACTGCAAGTAAACAAACCACTTTGTGTATTTGACAGCAGCACTTTCATTGCGACTGCGTAATTGAAATTAATGCGTGCGCACAGTGGCAGTTAAGGTTAAATTTTCACAAATTATCAGAAATCCAACCCTTTGATTTTGAGTTAAGTGCCTACCGAACTAGCGTTTTGAGATTTGAATTGCAGACAGATAAAATATAAAAGAGGGCAAAATTATTTGAATAAAGTAAGAATACAACAAACTGATTTTACTCAGTTCAAATCTGTAATTTATAAATAATAATTGCTGACAAATCTCATAATCTATAATTTATAATTTTCAAAACGAATCTCCTAAGTGGAGGTATCAAACCACAGCAATATAATGTGTATGCAAAATATTGTCTTCCTCCGACAAATAGTTTTTGAGTTATACCGCCAACAGGCAGACAGACAGACAGACGGAATTGAGAAAACTTGTTTTTCATAATCTAGGGACCCTGAAACGTGAAGATCTGAAGAAATTTCGAAAGGTGATTTTTTCGCGATTACAACTATTGAGAGTTCTATTAAATTCTATTAAACACTACCAGTGGCATCGATAGGCGAGTGCGGCGATCGCTTGCAGTCGAAGTCACAGGGGTTTTTCGGTCGATGGTTCGAATCCGAACCTCGGCAGTTGTCAGCTCCAGGAAGCCCTTTACCGTAGGTTAGGTTAAGGGTAGTTTAAGGTAGTTTAAGGTAGTAGTCGTTCTAGTCTGCACAATGGGCCCGGAAAAGTGGCTTAAGTGCTGTAGAACTTACAATCCACAATACTTTGACCGGGACGATTTGGCTTGTAAGAAACGATCGAAGACTTACTACTATATTGCGAACACGTTGGTATATAATTTTTAGTATGACTGTTAAGACGTTATGATTTCACCAAATCAAACCTGAAAAGCATGGTGAAGCTTAATAAAATAAGATAAAAAATGTTTCATCAGAACATAAATAATGTATAAAACTGTATTTAAACAAATTTTACGATTGCTATTATATTAGCAAATTTACAAAACAACAACAGTAATCTAATTATTCATAATATATTGTTAAAAACGCCTTACGTGTTTTTCTAAAAGACAGATTCTCACAGTACGAAAACGTCACTTCTCATTTACATTCGCTGTTGCGGTCGGTTCAACAACTTTAAACGTTGTCGTGTATCTCAGGCAGCTTAAGCAGTTTTGAGTGACTTTTGAATTGGCAATAGCATTCCTTCCTTTCAAAAACTTCCTGTACGTTTCAGCGTGGAGCTAGTTTTTTGAAAAAATATTGTACCTACTAATCTGGTGCAGCTTTCATATTATTGGTTTGGTGAATTACTGCACCTATCTGATTATTTCAGGATTTGATAATATTTTAGAATTAAAATACCGTTCAGCTTTCTGCAATCTTAGGCATGACTTAACGCTTCTGTCACATTTATTTTCAGGATCATTCTTCTCCCTCTCCCTATTCGCTGCGCTCTTTATTTTGATGCCCTTCTGCGATATTTTTAAGAGTGATCTATAAATGCTACCTGTCAAAAATCTGTTGACCTCTTCTTTCCATCTGTCGAATTGCAGATTTGGCGCAGAGAGAAATCGGGACACCTGAAATTGTGAGCACGTGTCACAGCTATTCAGGTCAGGTTATTAATTTTTCCAACCATTTGCGTCGCATCTTACGCTTATCGCTCCAAGTGAAATACATGACTTATTGAATCGCATCCATTATGGAAATTGTTTATCTTGGGTTGTAATTTTTTGTTGTTTACTAATTGCCATCCAAACATAAGGATGTTATTGTGATAAAATTGTATATGTGTCCATTAAATTACAAAGGTGCTTTTGGTTTTGAAGATGTTATAAAATATGTGGTTTTTGTTCCGCTTTAACAAATTATGAAGCTTTTTTTAAGTTTGAACTTTCTGCAATAGATGATTCAGGCGGAATAAAATTTGCAAGGAGTTGAAGCAAAGATCGATTTTTCTTTGCTTCGGTGAGTAGAGTATCAAATTGAATAGATGTGGTGACGCCATTTGCTTTTGTGTTTCGTGTAATCTTTGCTGTGATACGTCACATGTACTGGTCTACATACCAAGTTTGAGCAATTTGGTCTACGCGTACACTTTTAAGTGGAAGGTATCTACGGTAACTTAACTCGAAGTCTGCTCAAAGATCGAAGATATTATTTTTTCCCTAACCATGTTAAAGTTAAAATTTTATACCGCCACAACTCAGAAAGTATCAACTAATTAGAAAATACTTTGAATTGTGCATGTTTTATATTTTAAGTACCTACTATTTACTTCCGTAATTATTAACTTAGTTCATTAAAAAAATACCTATTAGTTATCTGATATTTTTTAGAAGGCTTTGAAAATGACTTTTAATTTTAGGAAGATATAAAAGATAAATAATTCCTGGTAAGAATATTTCAAAAGTTAGAGGCACATTCAATTTTCTCCTAAATTATTAATTACTAGCAGTCCAGTGAGACAAATGTCTCATTTAATAAAACAAAAAAGACCGTTTTGCAAATAGAACGCGTATTCACCACACGTACGTATATGACGACATTGTTGGTAGCAAACTACCAGTCGCATTCGCCTTGATAAAATTTGCCTAGAATCTAACCTAAAAAGTTCGGATTAGGATAATTACGATAATAATTAGTGTTAGAGACTGAAATTCAGTTCCTGACCTGACATGACCATTCCAAACATATAACTTTAATAACTTTTTTATCTATCTCTTACGGTTTGGCTGCTGGAACAGCGTCCCGGACGGACGGACGGACAGACAAGTCTATTAGATAAAGGATTTTTTTTATGTTAAAATTATTTTAAAAAAGGAATTTTCTATCAAGTGAAAATTATGAAGCTGAAACATCAATGGACGAAGTACGTCGATTTGGCAGACAAAGTGTATTTAAAAACGGCATTTTTTTTCTTTCTCTCGTATCTGATTTTGATACATAGTGTACATGAATGTTTTCAAGTAAATTAAGCTTGGTAACAGTCTTATTACTTTATAGCAATCTTCTGTTACGCCAATGTATCTAGTATATATGCTTTATAAATGCAATTCCTTCAGTCAATTTAAATTCTTTAAATTTTAAGGTGGTGGTAGAGTTATTCTCCCTTCTCACCATGTAAATGTGCAGGTTTACTTTCGCCGCTAAAGCTCCCGACGGTCTTTGTCTTTCTAGTGGCAGCCGTAAAGTGGCATTTGTAAGTAGATAGGAACACGTAAAACTGCAGGAAACCAAATTGAATGTAAACATCATTTGAAATGCATCATTTCACGATAATCAATTACCCTCCATCATGACTCAGCTGTCTGCAGTGCAGGCTGAACCAACGCAGTTTTAATGTTTGAGGTTCGTCTGCAACTTTAAGAACGTCTGAATAAACACTGAAACACCACCGAGCAAATTTAGAGAAAGCTGTTTGCAGTTTTTATGCATCCGTTCCTAAAAGTGCAATTAAAGTCGACTTGCTAATCTCCACATTTCTGATTTTGGCCGAGTCTAATTAGAGGTGTTAATTGTTTGAGCATCTGCTTTAGCGTCGACGTCAGAGGTGTCAATAGCCCTGGCGAAAATATTTTCAGGATCTCTGCCTTATCCATCGAATTATTTATAGATGGATCAGTACTCATACGTAACTAATAGAAAAACCTAAATGATATGTTATATTTGTAGTATATTGACTTGATTGTTGACCATATTACACGTTTACTGTCGTTATTTGTTTCTCCAAAATTATATGAAGCCATTTATTAAGTTAATTTTATTGGTCAAATCAGAAATATTAGTATTACGATCAAGATATTTTATTGTATAGATTTAATGAATATACTCTGCACCACTGTTTTTTACAGAGGGAGAAGAACAAAATTTAGCTGCAAGTAATTTAAATTTTATATTATTATTAGAAATTAGATACTATAGCAAATACAATACACAAATATATAAAACTTTAGATTTTTTAAAATACAGTTTCCATGCCAAGTTTTTCCAAATCTTTAAAATTATAGCAACGTATCTACATTTCCTTATTCTAGCCTTCTGAATGCATTATACGTCAGCAAATGTGATGTGTTTGAAATGCAGCGATGAGACAACACGTGGGGGAACTGAAAAACACGTATTTACGGTTCTCTATTAAAAAAGCCCTTGAGAGTGAAATTTAACTACGAGTGCTTAAATAATGTTGATGATGAAATTTTACGAATAGTAATAAATTACAAACCAGATTATTCTTTTGTTTTCTCGAACTGAAAATTACAAATTCAACAGAGGAAGTCGCGATATTAATTAATTGTGATCTACGAGTAATTTTCTTCAAACTTCATATCGAGGATGATGAAACTTTCAAAACTGCTAATTCTGCTTTAAAAACATATCGAATGTTCTAAGCAAGCTGAAATTAGGACAAATTATAGTGAAAGTAAAATTCAATTTGGCGAAAGGGGGGAGAGAGTAAAGTTCAGACCTCCTTTCACAAGACTTGGACTTGCTGATTCATAAAAAAGTTTTGCAGTAGCCTTAGTACAAAAAATAGCGGTAGTAACAAATTATCAGTCAAAATACAGATATGTACACCTTTGAGTAGTGAAGATCTCTACTTAGATGCATTCACAAAAAGTCTGCTGACCGTTCTGCCTGGGTGAGGCTTTAAGCTACAAGCGAGCGGTTCACGTGGCGTCTATCTCTCTGCTTGAGGTCGTAACGTAAGTATGCGGAGTAATAGTCTGCGAAGGTACAGTGTTACAAATTTTAAAAATTAAAAACTTATATCCATGTCGTAGAAAAATGTTTGAGATACATTTACATACAGAAGGAAACTGCACTTTCAGTGTTACATCTTGTGGCCGCCAGTTTCAAAACTTTGAAAATTTTATTACAAGTACTAAATTTTCGATAAATTACAGAAATTATAATTATAAATATATGGTAAAAACTTGGAATTAGTTTTGAAACTGGAAATTCAGGCAACACATTTTTTACGTTGTACAGGGTATTTCATTTTCGATTAGACTACACGGGAATCCTCGTTATAATTACACCACATCTAATTTATACCAATTTTTTTAATGGCATTATGACCGTGACATTGAATTTTTACTTTTGGTTTCTGAGCTATGGAGCTATGGCTGAAAAATAAGTATTTCCATATTTCAATGTGGCATTACGGATCATTTGTCTCTCAAAATAGTTGAAATATACGTAGTACAGTCAAAATAGTGTAAAAATACCATTGACCTGGAAAAAATTGCAACACAAATGATTCTTTTTGCATTATACTGTAAAAAGTGTGTATTTTAACATACTCAAAATCCCCATTAATCCCGGCCGGGGAAATCAGTCAAAATCCGAGATGGCGGCTAAATTTTCCGAATTTTTCCTTTTTTTCTCTATTTTGCTGCATTTATTGCCGTAAAAAAGATAGTGTGCACTCAAAATAGGTACTTATTATGTACTGAAGAATGCCATTTACATCATACTTTTAAATTACTTTCATACGTATCGTTATACAGTGTCCGCCAAAAAGTCGGCATAATATGGGAAAATTTTTATTTTTGATTTTTCAAAAAAACTTTTTACGTCAATAATTTGTGCTTCTCTGAAAACCTATTTAGCCTTTATCATATATACCGAGTGATTTTTACTTATTGTGAAAATGGAGTTTTTCGAAATTGTCAAAGTCCAAAAATTGCTGTTTTTCGGAAATTAAATAAGATTAAAGATTGATAATTGGAAAAAATAATATAAAATGTTAATGACTTCTTTAGAATTTTTATTATTCAGCGAAAAGTAGTATGTTTGCATAATATTTACGTTTTTTATGCATGGCGCTTTTTAAGAGAAATATTTTTCAATTATTATTAATCTATTTAAATGGCTTCAAGAAACTCTAATCTAGCCCTGTTAATGAATTACAGTTGTCTAAATGAGGAGATTTTTTAGAACATGTAATTGGGTAAAGAAAAATCTCCTCATTTAAACAACTGTAAACAAACATTAACGGGATTTTTGTAACAGTAATTCATTAACAGGGCTAGATTAGAGTTTAGGATCATTTCCTATTCTACTTTAGTTTCTTACAGAAGCCTTACCCATTTTTGCAGCATCTGGGCACATGAATTACACAAATCAGTTTACCTTCACCTACAGAACATGACTGAACTTCACAACACTCATCCTGAAGTCTATGCCGTTTTCAATAACGGTGGTCATGTGATACGACTTACTAATAAAATATGGGCGGGATTGCCAGCAGATTTGGTAATTGAGCAGTGTTTAATGAGGTTACTCAAGACAAGTGACGGCCTCACCATAGGTAGTGGTATGTCCGAAATACAAAAAATTACTTGGATGTTGTCAATGCCTGTGTATTCGGAATACAACAACTCAATGCAGAAGCTGACAAACGTTTCATACTCGTCTAGCGAACAGCATAAAGATATGACCCCATCACGAAAGAAACGAGACAAAGAAGACTTCAGCTAATGCGATCGATTTCACCTTATTCAGACGATCCAACTTTGGTACTGGTGTCACAGCAGCTGAACATGTGAATGTTGAAACCTTTAAAACCATTGGTATGGAGATTGTGGAGAAGATGAAGGGACAGGAGGTGTTTTCTTATAAAATGAAACGAAATGACAAGGCAAAAACAATTTCTTCTGTATCATTCATTAAGTTCAAGAAAGAGGAGGCAACTATTGACCCAGCTCTCTTATTTCAAACATGGTAGATTCAGCTGCCACCTTGGATTTTGACTGATTTACCGGGCCGGGATTGATGGAGATTTTGAGTATGTTAAAATACACTTTTAGCAGTATAATGCAAAAAGAATCATTTGTGTTGCAATTTGGCCCAGGTCAAAATTTATTTTGACTGTACTAACGTATCGATTGTATTTTCTGAGTTAAAACACAACAACCGGTAGTTGTTTATAACATTTCCAAATAGCATACATTTGTAGTTTTCCAAATACAGAAAATTTAAATTAAAGGATAAACTCGACGAGACAGAAAGGTGGCTTACATTTGGCAGAGTTGTACGAGCAGCAATAATTCAAGAAGAAATTTAAATCATATTTACTTTTATTATCGTTTCACAAGAAAATACAAAAAATTAGTATCTGGAACACGAAAAGAGCTTACATATACACATCCCAATAGTGTGTCAACATATCGATAAGGCGCTTCCATCTTCTCATCTTGTTTTTGACTTTAGTTTATGTAGCTTTTTTTTTAACGAATAGTTTGTATTTGTTTCAGCTGTCGTTAAATACGTAGAACAAATGCCAGTTGTTGATGCGTTAAACCAAAATTGTAATTTATATTGAGATGTTCACGAAAGTGACTGAACTTCACGCATACGTTTTCTTCAATATGTGAAAAATACAGTTAATCTTCAAATTTATTTCTCATTATAAGTACAGACGTGCAAAATTTTTGCTTATGTAATAACGCGACTTTGGTGACTTTTTTGCAATTTTTTTTATCTCTTCTTACGGATAACGTAATTATTTTTTGCCAATGACCTACAACTTCTTTCTTCCGGAATTCCGTTCTTAAAAAAATCAGATTTCACTATTCTTTCTATTGGAAATATACTTATTTTAGATATTCATAAAACGCTTCTTGTTGCATAGATGCTTTATGAATTCCTTTATTACTAATTATATCAGATAGTTTCGAAAGTTTACCAGTACTACATTTAACAACATAGATATATTTTGATGATTATAGGATTTCATGCAAACGGTAAAGATATAAAACTCAGGTTTGCTGTTGCCTGCACGTGTAAGAAAGAGAGAATTATTTTGGGGATGCCTGTTGCAAAAGTACAACAAAATTTAACAATGTTTTGACTGTTTTTTAATTTAAAGAACGGCATTCAAGATCTCCCGCTTACTCTTTGGCCACAATTTTCTGCCTTTTCCGGGGGAACGAGGTACACTGTTTTGATTCATTCTAAATTAATACTAACAACAATATATTAAACTCCGACCATAATTGTTCTAGTTAATAAATATGTACAGAAGATGTAAAAACACACCCAGTAGGTATACTGGGCGCAGGAACTATAATTATGAAATGTCATAAGGACCCTGATGTGTAAGAAATTTCAAACTTTTTTGTAAGCATTTATATGACGAGCATCTTTTATATAATTTGGTATGTTGTTATACATCTTCACACAGTTATAGTATGGACTCTTTTTGCGCGCCTAACCCGTTGAGTACTATTTTGCTTTAAAAGTTTTGGGTAAATATGTAACAGTAAAACACGAAAGTGTCCATGTCCAGTACCAACGTCGTAGGTTTGACTATTCCAAACATCTAACCCAAAGAGGATACCGAAGAGATACCATGAGCATAAGAATGCGTAGTAGATTCGCCTAATTTTTATGAGCAATAATGTGCTAGTAGATAAGCGCGTCAGGTTCAGTAACTTACTGTAATACACTCCGCCGAACCATACGCAGTAGATGAGCTGTCACGAAAGACAAGCTAGAATGATATAACAAATGCCCAAAGAAAAAAAAAATCGCTAGTGTTAAACATAAAAAATATGTATTTATTACTACGACAATAATACACAGAAAGACATTAATAACATCAGGTTCTAGAACGCAAAGAAATTTAGATCGCTGACATACCAATTAATACGATAAATATGATGCGCGAACAGTGTACAAAAATCTTTGATTTGATAAGGACGTGCGAAATTGATCGAACGAAGAAATAAACAGGCCCGAATGAATAAGCACGAATTAGTATAAAAGACCAAAACTACAGATCAAAGTGACTAGCGGGTACGATATTTTGACGAGGCCTCCTCGAACGTAATATATTCATAACGAAATAATGTTATTTATAGCTTAAAACACAGAATCTTCGAATAACTTATGTGAGTAAGTATATAATCGAATTTATCCGTTTACTACTCTTGTTACAAACCAAAAATGCAAGGTAAAATCCAAAAAGCTAGAAGCATTCTTCTCTTTTTTGTGCCTATTCATTACTAACTGCTGACGAACCACATAGCTATCCTAGCCTTACCTACTGCTGCTCGAAACAGATCCGTTGTAGTAGCATTATATTACGTTTTAAAACCTTTAAGCCATGATATTCGTTTTCTTCCAGAGCTCCATTAACCATCCACTTTATATTACAGGACTGTCTGTAGCCAAGGTATTCAAGCTTCCTCTTTTTAACGATAGCTCTTCACTCTTACTCTTCGACCTATTCTTTCGACGATTCTGCATTTGTCGTGTGTTCTCCCAATGATATCATGAGCATTCTTTGGTATAGCCACATATCGAAAGCTTCTAACCTTTTACTGGGGTCGTCCGTTAAGATCCAAGCTTTAGTGCATCTCCTGAACATTCACGGGTCAGAAAATTGGAAGAAGACGGGTCTGTCTGCAAGAAAAAAGGTCGTGAAAGATCTATTAGAAATTCTGCGTAAAGTTATGGCAAATTTTAATAAAATATTTCAGGTTTGTGTCGAAGAAAATGGTGGCCATTTCAAAGATTTAATTTTTAGGTTATAAAATTCAAACACTTATAGAGCAATTTCTAATAAAAAAAATTATAACACGCCCAGTTACCTTACGCATCCTTTTTCTAGCAGCCAGCATGCCGAGCGACGCACAACAAACCGTGCATCGAACAGGTGATGAAGGAAAAAGAAAGGGAAAGAGAAGAAGAAACCAACGTGACAGAGCATTAGTCCACGCGAAAACAGACATAACCAAGTCCTAGATCAAACCCCGAACGGCCAGCAAACGTCGTATCTTCAGAAAGCTACCATATACTGCTACAAGCAGTGACATACCTAACCAATAAAACCGAATCTGCCTTATAATCAACAGCTTTCTCAAGACACCTCTGTTCGTATAAACAACATCAAGAAAAACCCAGGACAAACATGTCGTATAGCTTTGAAAGTAAAAATAAGAATTCTCACAATTAAAAAAAATGGAGGACCAAAAGCTGTCCTCTCTTCTTGAAACTGCGGACGGGACGATTTCTAAAGAAATGAAAATTACTCGTAAATCCAAAGATTACTAAAATTACTTACGTTAAACGAAGCGAAAGACGACGTTTGAAGTTGCCGAGCCTACAGCGAAATCGGGGGAAATATTTAAAGAGATGCTTTCGGACAGTAAGTGTTTTTCTAATATACGAAATAGGAAAATTTGTGTTGCGTCTGATAGGAAAAAGTTACGTTAGTCTGAAATGTGAACAGTTACGTCAAAGTTTGTGAGTTTCTATAAACGCAACGATAGGTTTTCAAGCTGTGGAAATGTTCCAAAGAGACGAATAACTAGGCACAGTTGAAGCCTCTGAGACAGCTCCGAAGGTAATACAAACCAAGCGAAATGTGCGACAGCTCCGTTTTGGATATCTGTTTGAATTCAGCGTATGGATAGTTGGACAAGCAGCTGGTGCCAGCCTTTGCCGAAATCCATTTGGTGTGCTACAAACATTATAAGGCACGATATACAAGAATTCGAACAGTAGAGGCAAATACCTTTTGAATGGAAACAATTTCTGCATAACTGGGTCAGTCTGATAAGCTGAGAATTTCCCAATTGTTGAAAACTAATTGAATTTTAGAAAGCATCTCCGTGGGGTCTGTTAGTAGAGCAAATACATGACTGGGATTTCTATTGGTGGAAATTTTAGAAGAGCCAGCCGATGGAAGTGCGTGAAAATTAGACCAAGTCAGCGTAACTGCATCCGCCATCTGAAAAACATTAAAATTTAGTTCTAAATGTGCCATGAATCCTAATTTAACTAATTTGTTATTTTTTCGGCATTTTGTATTGATTTGTTGTTTTTATATCGATTTTCACCGGTTTCTGTATAGTGTGACTTGGCGACAATGCTTTGTTTTTGACAAACTTTTTAGAACACTGTCTTGTTTTTGCAGCACCGCTTTGCTTTAAACGATTTTTTGTGACATGACAAATTTTCGGCCAATCAACGGCTGTTTTATGACCAAAAATGGAATGTTTTGGGGCGTCATTGTTTTGGCTGTAAATAGGTCACGCGACACTCTAAATTGGGCATCCTAGATTCATTCTTGTTTCGGCATTTGTTATCCAAGCTTCGATTCGATATTCTGAAATATAAGACGTTGAATCCGCGTCGGTTTGCATTAAAATTATAAATAAAATTTAAGGACTTATGTCACGTTCTATGTAAAGTTTTGAGTACTTCACGTGTATTAAAAGTGGGTAAATAGACCATTTACAAGATGTTTTTTTTTATTCCGCGAACCGTTTAGTCTGTGCGTGTAAAACTTTTACAAGGCAAATACCACTTGCCTAATGCAACGATTGTGAGCTGTTTGTTCAAGCTGGAGTCTTATTGGCGATGTTTCCTGCACAACAAAGAACAAGACAAACCCGACATTTTGAAGAACTGCACGTCAAAGCGAGGGCAACATCAGTAGCGGCAATTTTCCAGCAGCGTATCATAAAGGTGGGAAGTGCACTTTTCTTTACTATATTATCACGCGAAATTGTAAATGTTTGTTACAAAAGTATGTAATTTGGTATATTTAAGATTCTAAATTTTGCTAATAACGTAGAAATTCTTTCTTTAACCTTAACAAAGCCTTTGAACCTACGATTAAAGTTTTGATTCTTTTTTGTAAAGTAGAGAAACAATATTTGCAATATTTGAGCCTTACGGTAAAATTTTGGTGTGGAGTTTTACGTTAGTGCAGTAAATGTTGCTTTAAAGATAAGAGTTGGATGTGGTATCTTGACCATCGAAGCATAGTACGATAATTGAGAATTAAATTTAAAAGAGTAAGGGTTGTGCTATTATAGCAAACATATGCACTATAACGACTCTTCCAAGTAGTTAAAAAACTTATATAACGGTCTAATATTATACCATTTGAATCGCACCACTGAACTATTACAGCGCCAGTTTGATTCAGAGACTAATTACAGTCTGCGCTGCTGCAACACACGACGTATCGTCTGTAAACTGTATTAAAGAGACAATAAATATGTAATAACATAGAAGCCATTTACAAAACTAAGAAAAGTAGGGGACTGAATGTAGATCCCTGGGGCATACCCTGACTTAAGCAGCTCTATATGAATGTATAGTTGTGTAATTATACTAATTCACAGGTCCTTCTCTGTTTATATATAGTACACTGGATGAAAAAGAAGATTACTAGAAAACTGAACGTCGCGTTGTAGATAAATATTAAAATTTTAAATTATTCAAATGTCACATTTCTATTAATCAGTGTCAAATTCGATTTGTTGTTACTTGCATTTCATTACTTCCTTACCATGTTGAAACCATTTAACAACCAATTTAAAAAACATTTTAAATATAGTTTTTTACTTTAAGACACATAAAGAACATTGTCAAGCTCATGGAAAGGATTGCGTGAAAGTGGCGGGGGAAGCATTGAAGATTTCCGATAGAACTAATTATTGCTTACAAAATTCACCGTGTTCAGATGCAGCCTATGTAAAAGACGGTTTCTAAGAAAGCCAATGAGATTAAAACAGAGGGTGGTCCAACTATATTAAATGCATTAAGAGGACTTTCTCACTAAATGTATGTAGAAAAAACACGTAACAATGAAATCGCTCAAATGGTTTTCCGAAGACAGATTTTCCCTGTTCACCAAATCATCTCTTGGAGATGTAATAAGTGTGTGGTCAAAAGCATTAGATGCTTTTAGTGTGGGCAGTGGAATGATTATTTAAGACATACAGAAAAAGCAATTTTTTCAGAGTGGGAGGCTGAACATATATAGATGCTTCAGATATAGAACCTATTATTATTAAAGTGTAGAATATAGCTATACATCTACCGAACATAATGAACAAATGCATTTTAATAAGTTATTGTTTTCTTTTTAGATTAATAATGCTTGACAATTATTGTTTATTAAATTGTAAAATTGTATCTGCAGCATTTATTATTTCCAAAAATTAAAGTTCTCCTTTAATAAAATACACCCAATGAATGAATTATAATATATTACACCCAACTTTCTCTAAATAGCATTTCATTTCAACAAACAATGAAATTATGGGATTTGCTATTCGTTGCCATGATTACATAATATCAGAAAACTGTATGAAATAGAATACACATAAAAAAGGTAACTAAAGATGCTACATTCTTTTGTCCAGTGACTTGGTATATTTCCACAACTATACTGCATATGTGATGTAGATTCATTGGTAGTGATCCTTAAGGTAAGACGTAAAAATACCACTCGAGCTCATCGAAATATAGTGTAATGGTTTACTGCCCATATCAATTCTGATTGCCTAAGTAACAAAATGAATAAGGTCAACATGAGCAATGAATTGAATATTTTATATATTGCAACATAATCAGTACTTCACATTAATAAATGCACTTGATGTGAGCAGCAGTAACTAATAATTTTAGGGATTAAAGTTAGCATGAGATAAGGCAGGTTTCAGAAGGGTTACGTTCAGGGTTTCAGATATGATAATTGTTTGGGACAATGCAAATTAATTTGTAACTAACGGATTTGAGCTGAGTAACGTCAAACATAATGTAAATAAAATGATACAGAATGATTTGTTCAGTACAGAAATAGTATGAGCGTTATGTATTAAAAGTTTATAAGCCAGCAAACGGCAAGTTAACTGAAACGTAAACGAAAAATAGTGCTAGCAAAGCAATAATTGCAATAGAGCAATGGGAAAATGTAAGGCAACCGATCGAAAGACAATTAATGAGATGCTAAAAGAAGTGCATTATAAGCCAAAGTGAAAGTTAAAAGCAGAGCAAAGTGTGGTGACATTTATTCCAATAAAAGGACAATTTAGTGAAAATGCAAAGACATGACATTAAACTGAAGTCGTAATCAAACATAGTTTCTTTTAAACAATTCTAAATCTAGTTACTTAGTTACGAGACAGTTAATGGTCAATAATTAATAAAACAAGCTTAAAATTTTCATGTTGGGGGCAAATGCAGCTTTACATTTACTGTATTAAATTGTGAATAAAAAGTATTTTGTGATACCAGTTTCGTGTTAAAGTTATTCACCAAATTGCTGCGCATCTGTGGGTGTAATTTTTCCAAGTGTAGGAGCTCCCAAGATAGTGAAAGTAGCAAGTTTTCACCTGGTGCGTCCTTGAGTGCGAGCCTACGTCGGTGAAGATTTTGGAGTAGTTCCAGACATAGGAAAGCAGATATTTTTGTGTTACATGGAGAGGAGGCTTACAGCTATCCCTGGGTCGAAGAATTAAAACCAGCAATCCATTTACAAGCGAGTATTTGCCGTGGCGTTCTTCCAGTGTGCCAACCACCAGCGGAGCACCTCGTCCGAAATCGATCAAGCTTCGAATAATTTAGCCTGCGTCCCTAAAAAATGCGAATTGAGGCGGCAGTTGCAGATGTTGCCGGAAATTGAACAAAATCAAATCACGTGTGGGTTTACGTCACACTAGAAACAAAACGAGATTAGCCGTTGCTACGTCACAGAATCGTATTTACCTGATGCATTCTTGCCATGTTGGCGTTTAAAATTCAATTGTATGCTATTTTTGCACTGAGGGATCATCTTGTTTACTGCACTAAATTTAAAGGTTATTTAACGGTCAGTTGGAAACAGTACATTTGCCCTAATATCAGAAAGTAATTGTCATACAACAAATTATTTGTCATACAAATTTGTCTACTTAATTTTATGAACCGACTCCCTGAGTTAAGAATTGTTTCATGTTCACCGGAGCTTATTGCAAATAAATAAAATAAGGAAAGAGCAATAAACCATTTATTTTTGGTAATTATTATTACATTCTTTTAATTTGCCCTGAGTTTGACAAGCAATTGTCAATTGAAACTTTCATTTCATAAAGTGTAGTATCCCTTGCCCTAATTATAAATTTTATATTTTATACCCCATTTTAAGCGAGGGTACTATTACAATAGTTCAGTTACTAAGATTTACTATTATATAACCAATTTAGAATGGCAGAAGTTGTGAATGTATTTGGCAAGAATCCAGGTTCAGTATGTAAAAGAAGCTTGTTATGTTTTAGGTAGTTTAACAATCTATTATAAGGACCTTTTAATTTTTTAGAAATACACATAATAAAGAAATTGGTCTATAATTATTTAGTGAATATTTCGACCATTTCTTGTATACAGGCACAACTTCTCGTGAGTTGTCAGGAAATGCACATCTATATGTTTGAGAGAGAAGATTTGATCTAGTTAGCTTCTGTTTGGAAGGATTACTAGAATTTTAGTATTAAGTAAGAGTTAACGTAATAATTTGTTGTTCTCCTCTTTCTTTATTGTGTACATCAATTACACATGTAGTTTTCATGCATTTTAAGTGGATCTTTTCACTATACACTTAAAAATTTTCGAGAATAAATTTTCTTGATTGCCAGAGTACGTATAAGTGGAGCTTGTAAAGAGGGCATTTATGTGTGCAAAAGGTGTTTGCCAGGTAAATTGCATGCCGGCAAGTCGGCAAGACGTAACTCGACTAATTTGGGGGACATGGTGTGCGTCGCTTCCCTTGCATGTGCAGCTTTCGCGATGATAAATTCGTCTGCTAATGTATAGAATCTCACGACAACTTGCACAGTTTCAAACTGCAATTTGAATAATGGAACATGGCAGTCTGAATGCGAGCGGAGAGTAACGCCGTGCGAGTTAAGTTTCGCATTTAGTAAAATTAAAATCACCGAGAAGCACTGCATTTGCAGTAACAAAGTTTGTCGTCAGCGCTAAAAGCGCGAGTTGGAGCGACATTAAACCGAAATAACGTGTAATTTTTAATGCAAACAGCACCCATATTTGCCATGGCGTGGAGTGCTCTGAGGTCATTGCATACAATCTTGTCTGGGTAAATATCAGCAGACGTGTACGGAGAGCGCTACACTTTATACGTCTGGGGACGGTAAATAAGCGTGTCCATTCAATGTTTACGACGCCATCAGCATATTGTCTTCAAGAAACTCCGCCGTTGCTTGAGTTTTCATTTTTCAATACGAGTTAGACAAATAGCGGGAATTCACTTTATGCTTGTATTGCTTACCTTCGGGACCGCAATATTGCTTTGAATGCTTTGTCGTAATATGTGCAGGTAATAAAAATGTGCTCGGCTGCACATTTCTAGCAGGCTTTGATATTTTTACATAAACGTCTCTTGCGCTAAATCTCTAGCAGAAACTCTGAATTGTTAAAAGTATGAAAACCGAACAGGTTTTACCGTTAAAGTCATACTAGTAATTTCCATTTTAAGATCTTTCAGTGTTTGATGCAGAAGGTAACCAGGCACCAAGAGGTGTAGTGAGTACCGTATTTGCAAGTACGTCTTTCTATATACATGAAACAAGTGTACTTGGAATAATGGTTTGGTTCAGCTAGTATAGTTAGTCAATTACCAACTACAAATTCTTTCTTTCTGGCCACTTTCATTATCGAAAAGAAAAGACGATGGGTTGCAGAGCTAATAATTTGTATTTAAATTCATTTAGTTTTTAGGCTACTTCAATACAATTGGTGGTCTTGTGTGTAGATCCCGAACACAAAAAGAGTTCTTGATAGGTTTGGCATGTTGAATTCTAATCCCATGTCGACGCCAATAGAAAGAGATCGAAGATAAAGTGGTGTGCACTTTAGAGACTGTCATGATGCTCTCACCGGGTTTACCACTTCTTTTAATTAGTTCAATAAGATATAACCGATTGTGGAAAACAATAACGATCGTTGTAATCGTATTTTCATTAAAACACACAAATTACAAACACGTACAGATACGTCAATATGTTGTAAAATACAAATACTACTAGCGAATTAGGTACAAAGAAAACCGAAATCTAACTAGTTGTCAGGCCATTTTTTATTTTTCCTTAAATCCGATAGCTATATAACCATTTGGAGCAGTTTTGATACAAAATTGGCGAGTCCGCCTGTATATAGGGCCCGTTTCGGTAATATTTTATCTTTTAATATGGCAGCTTTTCGCATCAAACAAAAATCCTAACTCGCGCGTGGCTTTTGGGTTCATTTGTCAAGTTAGCGTTCGCGCGAACCTCTAAGCAGTCGCATATTGCAGCTGGTTGTCCCATCGCTGGTAATAGCGTTCGTTTAAATATTTTCCAGAAACACAATCTATGAGAGCGAGTGAGATACCTTTCTCGAATTTTATAAAAGCATCTGTCGATCTCTATCTCATCGGAACGGCTTGTTCGTCATCGGGCGGTCCTCTTGGTAACATCTGGCACGTCGCAGACAGACGTTTTAGCGTGTAAGCTTCGCGTGGCGTCAGTTGGGAGCTAGGATCTGACACGAGCGGTTGTGCTGCAGAGCAAACCTAACATTTGTGTTATAAAACTGTTTTGCCGCAACCCGCATGTCATGGTGATTAAAACTCATATATTTGTGCCCGGTGCTCAATTAAGGCCTAATACCCTCTTGTACAAACCTAACATTTGTGTTCTAAAACTGTTGTGCCGCAAGTCAGTATGTCATTCTAATTAACACTCACATATTTGTGCCGGGCGCTCAATTAAGGCCTGGTACACTCTTATACAAACTTGACATTGTGTTCTAAAACTTTTTTGCCGCAAGTCAGTATGTCATTGTAATTAACACTCACATATTCTTGCCACGCGCTCAATTAAGGCCTGGTACACTCTTGTACAAATCTAACATTTGTGTTCTAAAACTGTTTTGCCGCAACCCAGTATGTCATTGTAATTAACACTCATACATTCGTGTCCGGCGCTCAATTAAGGCCTGGTACACTCTTGTACAAATCTAACATTTGTGTTCTAAACTGGTTTGCCGCAAGTCAGTATGTCATTGTAATTAACATTCATATATTCGTGTGCGGCGCTCAATTAAGGCCTGGTACACTCTTGTACAAATTTAAAGCTTGTGCAATACACTTGTTTAGTCGTAAGCCGACATTTAAATAGAACTGATTTTGACTTGTTGTTCGCATTAGCGGTGCGTTGTAGTTTCTAGATAGGGCGCCTCCCAGCTGGGGTTTCTTTTCTTTCTTTCCGATTTGCATTTACCCTTTTGCATTTGTTAGAGTGTAGTACATGCCGACCACGTCGGTACAACTGTAAAGCTTTCGGCCATGTGAGGTGGCCCCAGTAGCTTTATTAACTGTTAACGAATTATGATTTTCCCTTATCTTGTGCGTGTTTGTTTACAGGGTGACTTAGTCACTGTGTCAAGATCGATGTAAGGTGAAGCCCGAACGTGGTGTATAAGCATTGCAGGTAGGTTGGCACCCTTGTCGCTGCGCTGTGGCTTCCAGAATTAGTATTTGAGTATGTTCTGCCCCGTTTGACCTTGAAGGTTCGGTCAAGCGTGGGTTTACTTGAGTTGGATCTTGTGGTGCCCATTTATTTGGTAACACCCTTTACATATCAACACGCTTGCCCTGCGGTGTCTCGTTTTAGAACCACGCCATCTCCCTGAGCGTATTTGAGCCGCGGCCTTTAGCCTGTTTCTTACGATTTCCAGGGTAAGTGTGCACGTTTCCCGAACTTACTTAGTATTCAGCACTCGCTCATCCGTGAGTGTCGTTAAATCAGTTTGATACTGTAACATAGGTAATTAGAAGCTGGGGAATCTGATCAGCGCCATTGTCTAGGTCAGAGTGACGCATAACGGATGGAGATGCAATGCCGTTTTCCCAGAGTATCTACGTTTATCTTGTGCAAGAGAAAGGGTTTCCTATTCTTTCATACAATCGGATTATCCAGCCCGGGCTCGAGCTAGCTTGGTCTCTCTATTGTCGCACAAGTAGTTGAAATAGTTTACGCCTAAAAGGGGTATTGCATTTCCATTTTATCGGCTCGAATTTATGGTGCATTGTTAGTTAAGTCGGGTGTCCGTCCGTTTATTGCGCCTGCAATTAGTTCTTTTGCATGAAGCAAAAGGGTAGATGGAAATCCTGCACGACATTAGGACAGCTAGATATATTCCTTGCGTGTCGACACAAATCAAACTTGACTTCTAAAATGCACTCGCACAATTGCTGCACCCCAAAACTTTACTTTTATTAGTACCTTGTGTAAAGCAATACACAGCATTGACTTTGACACTTGCTGGTTTATGGGTTCCACTACAGACAGAAATACTTGCTGAGTGTACCGATTCAGAGGGAGTAAGAAGATTTCCGTACCGAGAAGCAGTCGGATCGTTAGCATATTTAATGGTGGGATCTCGTCCCGACATGTTTATGTTGTTGGAGCAGCATCGAGGTACTTGGTGAAGCCTTCCTACTCTGACTGGCTGAAGGTACGATGTCATACTGTATCAAGTACAAGTCAAATAGCTTTCCGGGAGTGCTACAGATGTTTAGTGATGCAAATCACTGTGGAGAAATGATCACAGGCCGTTCTACCACTGGAGTAATATGTCGATATGCTGGAGCGGCTGTATCGTGGTTAAAACAACTTCAAACTACCGTCGCAATATTGATGATAGGAACCGATCTGGTAGCAACAAGCGATGCAGCAAGAGAACTGAAATGGTTGAAGAGAGATTTTGATGTTGTAACCAAATTGAATAGTATTCCAACTCTCGAAGTGGATAATGAAGCTTCTGTTGGGCTAGCTCACAATCCTGAGTTTCACCGCAGAACCAAATACATACGCATTAGACCCTTCTTCATACGTGAGTTGGTACTGAAAGATATTATAACTGTTGAGAAAGTAAGATCATCATATCAAGTTTCAGGCATATTTACCAAGGCTTTTCCTAAAAAATTGATTGATTTAAGCAACGAATTGGGGATGCTACCTTATCAATGAGAGGGAGTATTAGAGTTATCAAACGTTGGTAATAGGTTATAGTCTTAGTAGGTTGCTCTGTAGTTTTGTTTTGACATCTTGTCAATATTATAAGATATATAATACAGGCGCTCATTTTCCATGTAAGTTAATTTTGATTGTCTCAGGAATTCGCAGTGTACTCTTGCACAAGATTGCACTGACAATGTCATTAGTAACTGAATCTGTTTCGTTCTTAAGCCTTGTACATTTAATATGCTCAAAATCAATTTCCGTTTTCATTTTCTACATCTTCGATTTAGACCGTCCGGATCTTTACTACTAGGATTTTGAGCGTTTAATTAGATTTTACAAGGTTGGGGTGCTGACCTTATGCCTCAACTCCCAATCTGGAGAGCCAAGATTTTCTTTCGGGGTTTTCTCCCATAGTCGAGGTGCACCAGTTTTAAGGCGCTGGAAATTCGCCTTTGCCCTTTTCATTCAGGAGTAAGATTTGCTGGACGTCTGATAGAAGTTTGATTAAGGAATTTTACCTTGGGTTTTTTAGAGGATAGGGATCGACATTGATATCCTTCCTTAGGTCTTCATGTCAGCCACTTCACTAGGGTATAGGTCAAGTGTAGAGTGGAGAAGATTAAGGTTGGGCTATGATTTCCCCGACAAAGTGGGAGGTAGGGGAAACGAAGAGCTTGCAAGGACAAGGTCGCCAGTTCTTTTAGTAGGTCTATCATTCGGATCGTAAAGGATTACCTAACGCTACCCATAAGAACAAAATAACCAATATGTAACAAAATATTTCAGTATTGCCTATACCCTTTCTAGGTCTAGACTAAAACAAAACTAACACACAATGAGCGCTCAGGACGGATTTTGCAGGAGTACTGTAATCCCGTAGCGGATGTGCCGCTTATATAGTTTCGGTGGTTGAGCGGACTGTACAAATAATTCACTATGTGCTCAAACAAATTTTGGCATACAAAATTCTTTTGTATTTGAGGCTCATACAGGGGCGGACTGGGACTAATAGGCCCGGGATGCTGGATGCCTGGGGGGCCCGCGGCCCCCACGAGGTTGTGCGGTATAGTTCGAGCCTGGGGCAAAGCCCCAGCCGCCGGAGACAATATCGCCGACGCCGAAAATTTTTTTCGCTGGTGCGATACATTTTATGGCCTAAAACGCTATTTTAGGACGCGATTAACAGGCGCCAACTAGTAACTACCACCTACTAGTAACACTACCTGAGCGCGCAGTTCAAATCTTGCGAAAATTATATTCGAGGAAGGCCTACGACCAATAATGTAACTAGCAAATACCAAATTGTCACTCGGAACCTGCGAGCTTGTGAGTGGATTTGGCAAGGGGCAAGGTGGCGGTCAGCGGCGAGTCTCAATGTACTGAACATGTTGATCGAATCATGCATTGCATAACTTTCTAATAAGCATCTTATTGAATAAGTAGATATATTAATGTATATATTATATTTTGTTGCAGCCTTTCGTGATCCATTGGTATTAATGTTTTAAGTTTATGGTAACAACAAACTACATACTTTCTTATTTTTCACATCTTCTATGTTTCGAAAGCCTAGGCTTTCATTCTCAAATTCTCAAGAAGATTAAGGCATAAAAACAGAAATAGAATCATTAAAACTACTTCATAAACAAACAATATATACATATATATGAATGAATCTATATACATCCTCATTGTGTAACATCATTTTTTTATTAAAATTTAGGCTGGGATTATTATTGTTATCTATACTGTTAAAGGTGATTAGCTCCACTTTGTGTGCCCAAATTATGTTATCGTATAGGTATTATAATTGAATTTTATTTAATTTAATTGCCCTATTTATGTATTTTGGATATTCAAAATAATTTTCTGCTAGCCCGAGTAGATACACTTGACTGAAAATCAGATCGGATTCTTTTTAATCTAGATTGCTTATATTCTGAAATTTGATGTTCCTATATTATTATCGCAACTCAAAACTTCTGTCAACTGACACTTCAAACTAGTTTTGAAAATTCAATTACAAATACTTTATGGTTACATTTGTCATACGACAATCTCAAATAATAAGTACTTCCTTAATTAAAATTAACTCACTTTACTTTTTATTTTCTTTTAGTTCTTATTTTAAATTACCTGGATTCTGTTATCTTTTATTAAACCTAACACTCTCCGCTCATAAACCCAATACGTCCAACTCTGCAACTGACCACGCTAAAAAACTGCTCCACTCAAAGTACTTCCTTAATTAAAATTAACTCACTTTACTTTTTATTTTCTTTCAGTTCTTATTTTAAATTACCTGGATTCTGTTATCTTTTATTAAACCTAACACTCTCCGCTGATAAACCCAATACGTCCAACTCTGCAACTGACCACGCTAAAAAACTGCTCCACTCAAAGTACTTCCTTAATTAAAATTAACTCACTTTACTTTTTATTTTCTTTCAGTTCTTATTTTAAATTACCTGGATTCTGTTATCTTTTATTAAACCTAACACTCTCCGCTGATAAACCCAATACGTCCAACTCTGCAACTGATCACGCTAAAAAACTGCTCCACTCAAAGCCACGGCGAAGGCCTCAACTGATAACCAACTGCCAAGATGCCCAGACTCCGGATCCAAATCAACACAGTAATCATCAAAATAGACCTCAGCCGCAGATGCGTTACTTTAATGTTGAATCAAATCACATATATGAATTCTGCTATCTGCTACAACCCAGCACCATGAATCTTGACCAGAGGCAAACCACCAGATGTCACTTGACAAGCCCCACAAATTTGCTGACTCTGCTAATGATGTCGATGCAATCCACCTCCCTTGTAAAGCGTTCCTTGTTATCCAATTCAGTCGATGCAAATGTAATTCCACAATAAACTCAATTAACATTCCCTTACTTTTATTTTCCTTTGTAGGTTATAATTGTATTAAATTGCTTTTCTCATCACATTCTAGTCTTCATCTATATAGTTTTCCCATATTCTTTTTTTAATATTTTAGTTTTTAGTTTTCTTCATCCCGCCAATTTGTATATAGTAGTAGTAGTAGTAATATTTTCGGGGAGACTCGTGTCTAGCAAGTAGGCCTTCATATGCCCTTTTTACCAACCGCGTGGACAAGGTCTAGGCATGCAGAGTACCAGGTACCGTTGCAGCCTCTACAAACTCAGACACCGACTTTTGACACATTCTGTGATAGACAAGAAATTTAGGCCGGCCTGTCATTCGCTTGGCACTGTTTATGTTGGTGGCACTGTAAGTCTATGTCAAATCGGAGATTAGCAGGTTAGGTTTTGCGTCAATCTGTGTCAAAACTGACGCAAAACCTTACCGGCTAACCTAGAATTTGACATAAACTAACAGTGCCAAGCGTGTCAAAAGTCGGTGTCTGAGTTTGTAGGGGCCGCAACTGTACCTTAGTCCTACTTAGAATTTTGCCGAGACTAAGGAGTTCCAACCCTAGCAAGAGATCTTTTACATGTTACACATCGTAGTAGCATGGGACCCACGACTTTACATCACT
>CALNHX010011377.1:0-32601 GCA_940337035.1 Agriotes lineatus
TTTTATATCTCTTTTTTTATAAATTAATATAGGTTTTATAACTCAAATATCAGAACAACTCAATGTAGAATTTTAAAATTTTAAAGCCAATTTAAATTTCTTAATAAAATAGTTAAAAATGCCTATAAAGTTAAACTTTACAATGTTTTCTTAATTTTAAGCATGTATGTATAGTAATAATTCAATTTCTTATTTATAAAGAGATATATATTATCATATAGTTGTTAGCGTATTTAAATGCAAAAAAAATATAACCTTTTGTGTATAAATAAAAACTAAATTTTATTAAATATTATTTACAAATTAAGATTAATTGCACATACTAGATACTAGATTTTTTCAATTTTATTAACCACTTTACTAATAAGCTGTACTATATTTGCAACTTAAATTAATTTTTTTATATGATAGAAAAGCAAAAAAAAAGAAACAAGCTTAAATATAGGTTATTTGTGTTCTTTTTTATTAAAGCTTAATTAAATAGTAAATTTATGCAACATTTAATATAAAAAAAATTTAATGATGTCATTAAATCTAAAAAATGAAATAACTATTTTTTTATAAATAGAAAACTAGTATTTTTTTAATCTCAAATTTAATTTTTTATAAATTCTAATTTAAAATCCCTATAATTAACTTCATAAAATATTTTATTAAGGGATGTTTTAATTCGTCTGTTTAACATTATATAGAAAACCAAAAAACTAATTTAGTATAGAATTAAGTACTATACAAATATTTTCAAATGTGCTGACTAGCAAAAAAAATCTCTAAAATAATAAAAAAAATTTACATATGTGATAAAAAAAGATTTTGCATATCATTTTAAACTATATTAAAGATATAAGCAGCTATTAGTAAAGTTGAAAACTAGTTATATAGTTTATAAGATCCAAAAATTATGTTTTATTAGGTTATAGGTTTATTGATAGTATAAAGTTTTTAAATATTCAAAAATCATTATATATATGTATAAGACTACTTGCACATCAGTATTATAAAGTTTAATGTAATTTCTAATCATCAATTATTAATATATAACGATTATAGTACTTTATAAAAGAAAAGAGCTGGATTCAATTTATTTAATTTAGAGCTATAATTAATTATTATAAAAAAAAAACTTTTTTTTAGCTACATATTTAAGTTATTGGTCATAAGTCACATGTTTACAAAGAAACTAGCCTGCAATTTCTTATATATATTATATTTTTTCACAAAATAACTTAGGCTTAATTACACTTATAAACTCAATTAAAAATATAATAAAATTAAATCTTAGGACTTATTAATTTTTATCAAAAATAAAAAAACAACTTTAATAAACTTTTAGTAATAATTTTTATTACAGGTTTAGCAAAAATATTTTTAATATCACTAAAGTCTCTTTTATGGCTTTATTATGAATAATTAAATATATTTGTTATAGCATTTGAGCTTTTTATAAAGCTATTACTACGTACTTTTTTACTATTTATTATGATTACAAATGAAATTTTTCATCTATAAGCCTAAAAGATCTAAGAAATTTAAATCTTTATTATGTTACTTATTAATAAAAACAATCTAGTTTTATAATAAAAATTTAAATATATATTATAGATAAGAGATTTAATAGTTTATTGTGTTTTTGTTAAGTTTTTCATTTATAAACCCTTTTTGTCATAATTGTAGACAGTAATTGATAAAAATTCTTAATACTATATAAAAATATTACATTTAACATAATTGCTTTTTTTAATTTTTAAAGATATTCAGTGTAAAATATTGTATGTGTAAATAGGTAAAAGGTTACAACAAATACATTAATTTGTTAAACTAATAATTTACCATTTTAAGCTTGCATAAGAGTCTAAATGAGATTTTTACTAAAACAAGATTCAGATAAAAAAAAATGTATTAAATTTTTTAAGAAAGCTTATCTAATCTTTTAAAGTGTAAACTTAATTTTTGTTACTTTAGATTTTTCTACCAAATTACTTATCATTATCTTTTATCAACATTTGATAAGTTATAGGTTTCTATCTTTCTAAGCGGATTATATATAAAAGTGAGATAATTATTTATATTAAATATATATATATATCTTATCAATAATGAACTAACATTAATATCTGAATATTAAAATTACAAATGTTTAAATTATACTATTTTTAATTTATTAGTTACAATAATATTAAAATTATGTTTAAAGACACATATTTTGTAATATGTTTATACATGCTAAAAAAGATCTTTATGATATGAGTAAAAGCAATTAGTTTAAATATAAGCAAATTATCTTATACATAAAGTAAATTATTTTAAGGAATTGAGATCATAGTAAAAGAAGTTTTTATGCTCACTCTTGCATGTTTTAAATATTAGAAATCTGGATATTCTCGTTTATAAATACTGTTACTATCATTTTTAAAAAAGTAGATTAGTATGTATTTTATTCTATAGATTAAGCTTTATTTTGTTTTGTTATTTTTTAACACTAATTTAAATATATATGGTATAATTAGATTATTTATAAGCATTTTAATTAATAAGAAAATGTAAATTTTTAATAAAAAGTTTCTTTATAATCATTAAGCTTTTGTGCTAATATATTAGATATAAAAAACTATGCTTTATAGAACTTAGCCAGTAAAAGATGTAACAATTGTTTCAAATTAAATGTATAAGTTTAAGAAAATCTAGTTAGCCACTCAAAGAAAAACAAACACTAATTTTATATATTATTATGATGTATTTTTTAAAATACAGTACAATTTAACCAAATTTAAGTTTTTAAAAAAAAGTTTGATGCTAGTTTACAGATTTATATAAGATTAAAACTATTTATGTTCTAGCCTAAGAACTATTACTATTTTTTAATTTATAGATTATTAAATTTTAAAATAAGATATTAAATATTAGATAAGATAGAACAATTGTTATAAGCTATGAGGTATAAAAAAAAATTAATATAGTTTAAAAACTTTTATCATTAAAAATGGCTTAAAATCTAACTAGTTTTAACAGAGTTTAAGTATAATTTTTTATTACTAGTAAAAACTTTATTGTGTATACACTGTTTCAAGTTTTTATTTTATGATCTGGCTTATGTTCAAAAGATGTCAATATACATTTTGTACTATAACATATTTATGTTGTAAATGAAAAGATATAAGTTGTTTTATAACTAAAAGTATAATAAAGAATTAGTTTATAGTTCAATTTAAATTTAAAATGTAATGTCATTTATGTTTTGCTCAGAAGCATCACACTAATAAAAACTTTTTAATGTCTATTGTATACTTTAAAACTAATTATTACAAGATGAGTCTAATTAAAATAATTTATGTTATTACTTAAGTATAATTAATATTATTCTTATTTTTAAATGTTTTGCAATTAGAAGAGGACAAAGTATTTTTTTGTTAATATAACTTGCTCTAAATTTTTTAAATTTAGTTTAGTAAACCAGCTTTATTTTAATGTAACAGCGAATTTAGCGTTACACTAGTAAACTTCTAAAAAAAAAAAATTAATTAATCAAAAGTTTTTATAACAGTACCTTACTTTAATCCATTATAATTCATGTGGTCTTAGACATATTTTATAAATAATGATAGATTAGAAATTTTGATTTTATTAAATTTTTTATACATAAGCTCATTTCTTTGACTGCTAGTCTTAAACACAGCTTATGTTGCTGTTTTAAAATTAAAATTAAAAATTGATCTTTATTTGAAAAGTAATAAATCTTTATGTTGTGAATTTTGAGTACATATATGTAACTTTTTAGCAAGTAATGATATCAATTTGCAGTAATCACTAGTTAATAAAAAGTAACCCCTTTATTGTAGTGTCTATAGTAGTTTGACATTTTTAAAAAAGTAAAACTTTTCTATTATTTTTTTGTAATTGATAACAGTATTTTGCAAAAATTAAACTTAGAATTTTATACTTAGTTTTATATAAAATTTTATAAACAAAAATCAAATTTTTAAGTTTGTATACTAAATATATTGCTATTAGATATATATTTTTTAAAAATTACAGCACTTTATTCCTTATGTTATATAGATTAGTCTATTTTTAGATTAAATTATCTATTTATTGTTATGCAAAAATAAATATTTTAAGTTATTTAGAAGCTTAGCTATAAAAAATATTTTGTTATTAATAATTTCTTTTTTAGTATACTTTTTATAGCTATAAACAAAGGGTATCTACCCTATATGCTCACCTTTAGCTTAACAGATTTAAAAATATACATAAACTTTATAGCATTAATTTACAAATTATGTAATAAAGTAATAAAAATTAATCTGTTACTAACACAACACTGCTTTAAAATACAGAAAGAAGAAAATAATTTTATCCTTAACTTAAAGTATGTTTAAAACTTTTTTTTAATTAATAGTTATATTATTAGCTTTAGCAATGCTATATAATATCTGTCACTCAGATGCACATTTTTTTTAGTCTTTATAGACTATCACATAATACAAATATTGATCTATAATTTTTATAATTTTAGCTAGTTTTAGTTTTAAAAAAGAATTAAGGATAACAATTTTATTAAAAGCTTTTTTTATACCTTGTATCTTTCACCATTGATACTAGCACTTAAAGTTTTAGGTTTCATTTTAATATGTGATTTCTACATAGTAAATTTTGATAAATTAGGCTTTAGATGCATTAGACTAATTTTAATTAATAAAATTTTTAGTATAAAAAAACTAAAAAATAAAAAAAAATAAAATGTTTTGAGGTTGCAATACTAATAGCTAAGATTATTAGACATAAACTGTCTTTATATGTATAATAATACTTTTATCTTAAAAGTAATCTACTAAGATTAAATAAAGTTAAATAAATCTTATATCACATTGCCTAGCTTGTGGCTACAAACTATATCTAATGTCAAATTCTATAAAACTATAGATTATTTTTCTTTAAAAAATCTAAGATAAAAAGTAATACTGGCCACTCTTAGGCTCAATGTTGATTACTAAATACCAAAAAAGCTTTTGTTAAAGCAATTCTTTGTTTTCATTATTATAAAAAGAAAACTAAATATTAACTAAATTTACTAGAAAAATAATAAGTTGTGCTTTATGAGCTTTATGTAAAGTGTTTACCAAGGAAGTTTTGATAAAAATATCATAATAGAAAAAAAAATATAATCTTGATAGTTTTTTATTGTATTATGATTCATATCCTAGTCTAATCTATTTTTCTGTAGTCAGAAAATTTATACAAGATTTTATATATAAAACTAGATAGACTATAACATTAATCTAAATCATTATTTTAACCAAAAAAAATCACATAAATTAATTTTGTATCAAGTTAAGAATAAATTTTAAAATAAACTATAACTCCCATATATGTTGGATAAAGGAATACAAGTTACATAATATACTAACAGTAAAAAAAAACTATAACAATTAGCAAATTCCTGAAGACTTAAAATAGAAAGTTTAGACATTAGTTATTAGTCTCTCTATATATAAACAGATTAGACTCATAAATAAAACTTTTTGTAATGTGTGATAAGATTTTGTTATTTATTCGTCTATATTAAGATAACTCTATAAAATATTAATTTGTACAAGATTTATAGAATATACTTAATTGATCTGCATGTTAGCCGCACTTTGAATAAAACTAGAACATGTTATATACATTTTTATACTAAAAATACTAGCTAAATATGCAATAATAAAATAGCTTTGGACTTAGGCTAGTTTTCTAATTTTAATCAATTGTTGCTAGATTAAGTATAAAATACAAAGCTTCTTGAAAAAAAAAGTTTATAAGATGTTTTTAAAAAGTATATATAAACTCTAACTTAGTATTTTATTTAACTATGCAATACATGTTTATAAAAAAAATTTGTTAACTTTATTTTACATAAGTTAAATACACTAAGCAACATCTTTTAAATACAGAATATATATCATATTTTAAAAGAAAAACTAGATTTATTATTACAACAAGATGAATTATACTTTTTATGTATAAAACTATTAAGAAATTTTTGAAATAAGTTGCTATGTTGTCTAAAACAAATTTTTGTTAGTAGTTTTACACCGGTAAAACTTAGATTTATAACCTCTATTTTATAAAAAAATTTGAACAATATTAAACACTTTTAAATTGTAAAATATGACTTAGCTATTTATACAAAATTATTAAGCTATCTTAAGAACATAGATGAAGTTTTATGACCACAAATTATTTTATTTTGTAGAAAAAAAATTGATAAGAAACAGCAACACTAATAATAATTCAAATTGTATAACAAAATTAGATAACATTAGACATATTTGCATAATTTGTCAAAATTTATCACCTAGAGGTTAATTAATTATATAATATATGGGTTAAAAAATTATGTTTATTTTTACTTAATAAGTTAAGAAAGTTAAAGCTTATAAGTCTTTAATCAAAACCAATTTTAAATTTACTGAAATAATTTTATTTATATTAAAAGTTTTTATATAAAGAGATTATATCTTCTGGCTTTAAAAATATAGTCACATATGAATTATAAGTTGTTAAATTTTCTTACTTTGTTAAAAAAAAATAACAGGAAAGACTACAAAGATTTGACAATTAGATTTATTTAACTGTTACAAGCTCTTTAAAAAGTAAGTACTTATGATGCAAAAAGAAGATAGTACTGCTGTTATGAGATAGTAAATATTGAAGTAATAATATTTATAATTTAAGTTTATCAATCTTAGCCTGCCTAAAAATTTTAGATTCTTGTAATATAAGAATGTTTTTTTTTTCAATTATAGTCTAAAGACTGCTTTTTTAACAAAATTTATCTTATAATAAACTTTTAAGTAAGTTATTCTTATTTATAAACTATGTCAATTTAAAAATTTAATAATACAAATTGGTAAACTTATAATTAATTTATGTGAGAAATTATCTCATCGTTTTTTCTAATTTATAATAATATGATAAAAAAAGCTAATCTAACTTTTTGGTTAGCAACTATATGTAAAGATTGTACACTTACTTACAATTATGCTATGTTATACAATCTTTGAGTTTAAATATATAATTTAACTTAAAATTTTATGATTGCTTATAAACTCCAACCTATTAGGTCGTTTATAGATAAACTGGTTAACTGATAAAATATCTATGATATAACTTTTAATTTTCTATTTTTTTTATGAATTTAAACTAATTAGAAAGCTAGATTAAATTTGTTATTGCTTTATATTATTTTATTTTCAAAACAAACTTATACTATTTTTACTTAAAAATCTTATATATTGCTGCTTTACATTTAAAAATTTTATATAGGTTCTTTATTTTATCAGCTATAAAAAACTTGTATAATGAATATTAATAAAGATAACTAAGTCTTTAAGTGACTTTGTTAAATATATATAAGATGTATAAACAGAATTTTATTGTAAAAGTTTATATAAAAAAGAGGGATTTATCTTGGTAGAAAGAAAACTGTTTTATGTAAATATCTTTTTTTGTTAATAAGTTAGACTATAAAATAAAATCTAAAAAAAAACTAATACTCAGTGTTTACTTAATCAAAAGCATTACTATATAACATTATTTTGTAAACATTAATAGATAAGTGAGTTAAAAAAAATTTTAATAGATAAAATTTTTAAAAATAAAACTATCTCTCATATTGCATAGAGCAAAGTATTAATATGTCTAAATATTATCAGCATCAAATGTCTTTCTTTTTGTATAATTAAAAAATACAACTAAAAAAAATTAATCATATTTTATGTTTTATAAGCAAAGACGCTTGTTTACTTCTTGACACATCTATTAAAAAAATTGTTTTTTTTGTCCTCTGCTCATAGTTTCAATATGTATTAGTCTTCTGCTTTTTAAGATAGTAAAACATGCTATTATTGCCACTAAGTAATATAATATAAGTATATAATTATCGTGCCTTAAGCATTTTGGTTAATTTATAAAAAAAAAAGTAAAGTGTTCTTAAAAATATAGTATTTTTTTTTATATAAAAAAGTTAAAACTACTCTAATTTAAAGATAATTTACAGATGATTTAAATAAAGGTTATACTTAGTAGCTAATCAAATTAGCAAAAATCAAAGTAATAACCTTATAAAAAACTATAATATAAACCTACATTAAGCTTATAAAACTATAGTTAAACAATGCACAGAGTTAGATTTTAAATTGAGAATCATACATTTTATTAGATATAAACGAAATGTTCATCATTATAAAATATTTTAGGATAAATTATGTAGGATAATCAAAAAAAATACAATATTTAATTAACATTAAATTAGCAAAAAATACTATGTGAATTATGTATACATAATTTCTAAATTTGTAAAAATTATAAAAATTTTACAAGAAAAAGAATTAAGGTTTTTTAAGACAAAAGTGTATGTAAGGCTGCTAAGAATAGACGGTATTAGCTCTATGGCAAGTGAGGCCTCATTTATCAGCCAGTTCTTAATATATGATCTTTGCAATATATCAAGTTTAATTTTATCTCACTAAGATAGATACTTATGAGTAAATTATATGCTTAAGCCACTTGTTAATTTTTTTCAATTTTTTTTATTTTATGATGTATAAGGGCTAACTAATAAAATTTATAAAAAGTCAACATGAACTTAATGAAGGTTAAAACGTTAATTTCCATAAATTTTATCAATAAGCTAATAATTAAAATATTCTTTTTCTCTTTATATAAGATTTTAAGGCAGATTAACAGTTTAAGCAATAAAAAAGAGTGGTGGCTTAGTTATAAATATGTAATATAAATTATTAGTACTCCACTATCTATATAATGTTTTTAGATTTTTTAAAATACTAAACTTTTGGGATATTTTTTTTCTAATAAAAGTCAGGTTTTCAAATAGAATATTCCATTAGTATAAGTAAAGATTACTTAGCCATAATAATTTTAAATTTTTTAATAAGTTCTAATTATTCTATTTTAAAATAGTAAAATTACTTATGAAAAGTGCAATTTTTTCTCCTATTGTTAATTACTATAATGTTACTAAAATTATTAGGCTAATTAGTCTTACCAATAATTTTCTTTAGTTTAAAATTAATAATTCTTATTATATTTGCAACTTTTAGTAAAGCATTAATAGGCTTATTATATAAAATACTTGCTAATTAATGAAACTCATAGTTTTTCAAGGTCATTTTGACATTTACAATGTTTCTAATAAGTGTGTTGCCAGACTCAAATGTTATGCTAATGGAAATTTGTTTTAAAAAAATCTTAGAGAAAGAGGCACTTTTAGCTGCATTTTTATATATTGAAGACTTTTTTTTAATTTTTTTTTAACTCTATATGTAAAAACAATAGCAAAATGTAGAAGCAATAGTTGGTAGAAAATTTATTTAGTTTTGCCTTTATTTAATTTTTTCTTTAAAATGCTCCTCTTACACTCATAATTGCTGAAAATCTTTTAGTTGCTTTTACTAAACCATCAAGCAATTGACTGTAACCCTTTAAATTGAGGACCAATTCTATGATAGGATCATCAGAATAACAACCATAAGCAATGCTTGCTACCTAGCAAGAAACAAATTGAGTTTGCCATGCAGCTGATACAGTACTGATAAATTTTAATCAAAAAGTTAACCTAGTTGGCAAACATAATTCTATACTTAAATTTTTTATATTTTTAACTTATAGACTTATCATGCTATATAACAAAGTGTCAGATCTTTTCCCAGATTTTAAACAGAGCTTGACAGTGACGAAAACAGGTTGCAATATTCCTGATACTAGTACAATAGTCTGTCTGGTATAGATAAAAACAAAAATGTGGACTACTAGGTCTAATTTATCCTTCATCCTTTTTTATATAAACTTTATTGCTTATTTTATTTATAAAATTTACATAAATCACATTAATATTTTTTCATTTTTTTTATAAATTTTGATAAAGAAAAAAAAAGGGTTATATTATAAATCATCACAATTTATTATTAATTACTATAAACATGGTAATTACTTAGTAGTTGAACAAGTTAGACAGTAAAGTAATATGGCCCTGTACTTAAAAAAGTTACAAGTCTAGTTTAGAGAGTAGATAGATATTAGCTTACCAGAGATCCTCAACAAGTAGTAATGACTATGTAACTTTTAGAAATTTATAATAAATACATTAATTAATTTCTCTCTCATGAGCTATATATAACATTGTAATTCTTTAAGGCTTTGACTATATTTTAGCTAGACTTTTTAACAACTTTTCTATAGATTATAAGGATAAAATTCTTAATCTATTAATAAATTTGTTTATGAAAAACTAATAAAGTTAGTCTTAAAAAAAATTATTTTTATAAAATAGATTTTGAGAATTTGTTTTCTTGTTTTTAGAGAACTTTGCTACTTTTAGGTAATTTATTTAATAATAATTTTGTCTAATAGTTTTTTATAAAAAAATTTATAATTGTTATATAATTCTTTTTACCATTTAGTTGAAATTAGATAATATAAATATTAGACAACTCTGATACCCATAAGGTAGTTTAGTTTAAACAATAATCTACCTGTGATGTAATTTAATAAATCAATTTACAAAAAATTTAAAACTATATAAGTGTAATTTTTCATAAAATGTAGCCAAAATTTAATATAGATTTTTATCTAACTAATTCACCAACTAAATCAGATAATCTATTGCTTATAATAATTTAAAAACATAGGTATTGCTTAGTAAGAATGTTCTAATAGATTTTCTAATTTTGGAGGCAAAGTTTTATTTAGTATTATCTATATAGTGGCAAATTTTTAAATTTAAACTTTATGAATGGTAGACTAGACAAAAAATATACTAAAAAACATTTCTTAGTATCTTTTTATTTATTAAAGTTTTAGTGTTTTACTTTTTTTTAAAAAATTTTTTTTTTTTAAGATTAACTATTCAATTTTTAATTTATAAAAGATTTTATGATATAGCTTTTTTAGATCCCGATTAGTTGATCTTTTTTAAATTTAAATGTAAAAACTTTTTATACTAATATTCTTTAGGTTCTGATTTTTTTTAAAATCATGGTTTAGAGTAACTTAGTAATCTATAATACTTGATAGCATTAGGCACTAAGTTTTATTTAGCAGGTTATTATTATATCTACATAATTTTGCTTGTTAATGCTCAATGCTCAGTGATATAGCCATAGTATTAAAAAACTTATTGCCTACCATGCTAACTATTCCTCTAATACCTTAAAATTATAGCCATAAGAAGAAGCATGGCCAGTGACTATAGTAAACTTAGTTCCAGGTAGTTCTGCTCTAAACTTCAGGTAGAAAGATATACTTGTTGATCATATGCGCATGATAAAAAGCATAATTATAAGTGTCAAAAGAGTCATTTAAATTATATTTTAATATGTGTTTTTCACCTTGTTTGTTAACTTAATATATCAATTACTCAAGTTAATCAAAAAATATACTAATAAAAATTGTTTATAAAAAAATAATTTTGAAGTAGTTTAAAATCTTTATTATTTTAATTATTAACACATATGGATTTTGTGCTTATCAATATTTTTTCATTTAAGTACTTCACTTAACTGAAAGTGTAACAAAAATTCTTTTAACCTTGTAAAGAAAATATAACAATAAAAAATTTTATATTAAGATAGAATTTTTTTTTATTTAATTATAAAAGTAATAAAATAAAAAACTCTTAACTTATCATCCAAAGTTGTTGTTATATAAGAAATTAATACAAAAATTAAGTTTTTTTCTTGAAAGAAATAGAGAAATTAAATATTTTAACTTGCTAAAATAACCTTTAAGTTTTATTATATTTAAGTAAATGACTTACAGAACCTTGATATTATTAAAAAATGATATAAGGCCAATTTTTATTTAAGAAACCATTTTTTAGTTTTCCTTTTATGTTGCAAAAAAAATAAAGTCTTTGTAGCATTCTTGTGAATTTTAATAGCCCTAGGTAATTATTAATGCAGCTTTCTCTGATTTTTCTATAAAAGGTGTGTCTGACAATAACTGATTACAAGTTCACACTAACAAAGAATTTTGCTCTTTAAAAACAATTTAGGCTACTAAGTATTCTTAGCATAAATACTTCTTTAAATTAAAATACTTAATTTAAAACTTTTTATTTAACACTCTGTTGTTTCCTATTTAACTATCAAAATGGTCAATTAATTGAATTTTACTATAATTTTTACAGACAGATATTAATAAATACTAACGTAACTGATGACATTAACGTTGCCAAAACTAAATCTCTTTATAATCTGACTACTATAAAAGATATTTTTAGTGTTATTGCGTTTACTACATTTTGAGTAAAAAATACTATGCTCATATAAAAATGGGTAAATTTTTTCAAAGTTACTTACTTTGTCCTAGTTTATTGATATTTTTTTATTATTTATTTTATTATGAAAAATGTTATAAACATTATATTTAGGATAGTTTTTATTTAATGTTAGCATAAGTATCACCAGATGAAATGCTTTAAACATTTAACTTACATTTAAATTGATATTCCAGTAAATCTGACTTTATCATCTATATAAAACTAAATTAGTAAAAATATTTTGTAAAAAACTCAAAGGCTTACCAGTGTTACTAGGATAAATTAGTGCTACTTAAGAATTTTGATATGTTTTCTAACTTTGGGTTTACTTTTGGTTTCATGTTAGTTAAAAACTTTTAAGATTATCTAGTATATTATTTCGCTAAAAAATACTAGAGTAATATATAAATTCTATCCAAAAAATTATGCTTTACTAAATTATATAAGATCTGCAAAAGTTTATATTAACAGCCATTTGCCTTTAAAGGTTAGATAGATATATCTGTGTTGTATTTTTTATATTGGTTTAAATATACCATTTAAGTTTTCTAAATGCTAGAATAGATAGTAATTTAGTGTCTCATATATTTTATATCTTTATTTGTTTTTAAAAATGGCTTTGTTTAAACTATAAAGAGGGTTCTTTAAAATTTATAAAACTGTCACTGTCTAGAGGTATAGCAAAAAAACACATTATAATGCCTAAAATTATATTGAAAAAGCCGAAAAAGCTTCCAAGGCGATATTAGATTTAAGACCTTACAGTCTAAAACTATCTTAGATTATAATATATAAAGTGCAATATAAATTTTTTTAACACCTATTTAATATAATTCTTTCCAGAAACTCATAGCTATACTACTGCTTTTTAACTTATTAACTTGATCTTATTGAGAGCAAAAAATAAATAGAGTTTTTTTCTTGGCAATTTTTTTTATTGATCTAAAAAAAATTATTTAAGATATTTATACATGTAAAATTTTTATATGAATACTATCAATATAAAGTCATTAGTATAATGAACTTTTTTAATCATATTTTTTTGTAGCTACTGCTCTAATTATTTATTGTATTATATTTTTTACTTTTATCAAGCTTTTTTTAAAAAAATTGGGAGAACTTGGTTAAAACTTGTCATTTAAGCACCTCTTACTTATTAGTATATAATTATATAATGATCAATGTTAGTAATTTTAATTCTATATGTTTTTTTAAGGTTTTTATTTGCATAATTAATAAGATAACTACATCTTTTCATGTTTTATATAGCTAAAACTTCATTTTAGCAAAAGAAAAAAGATGTTTTTGGTTTTACAATAAATGGGTTGAACATAGTGACTTGTCTCTTTTATTAGGCTCTACAATTCGCAATCCTATGGTTATCACAATGGCAATTTTTATACAACTAGCTTCAGGGCCATAAAATTTTTTTGCTATTATTGCCTTTAATATTCCTATTAAAGTTGTAATTAGATAAAATGAAATCATATTTGTTTTCTTATCTTTTAAGCTGTTTATTATTTTTTTTTCTTAATTCAAGGATTAAATTACACCAATAGTCTTGCTAAAAAATTATAAACAAAAAAATAAATCTAATATAATTTTAGATAAATTGTTAACCTGATAAACATAAATATTAATATATGCCATATAGACCAAGTTGCTAAAATGCTGTATATCTTTGAACTATAATAAGTTTAAAGCTATGTACGGGTATTAATTATTAAAAACTAATAAACTTTTTAAGTTATAATATTAGTTAATTCTTTTTGTGACGTCAAAATGATCCCTGTAAGCATTAAAATTATAAAAATTTACAAAACATTTATATAATAGCTTTTTTTATCAAATATATTATTGTCTTCAATTTTAGCTTTAAAGATAAAATAAAAATTAAGTACTTTGTTAATTAGTTTCCTTAAGATTTTTGGCTCAAATCTTAAAATGTAAGACTAAAGCTATTTTAATCAAGTGAGTAGTTAAGTTCTTTAAATAAGTCAAACTTTTTTAAAATAATTTCTGATTAGTCAATGCCATATCAAATAATATTGATAATAGTATAGAATTTTAAATTAAATTATTTGTTTTTTATCAAGAAGCTATCAGGTAGTAGGCAGATATTTTTTTCCTTAATTTTCTCTTTTATAATAATCTTTTAAGTTTTTTTAGTAAAAAAATTAGGCAATTTTATGCTTTCTTTTATAACTTATAATTTTAGTATATAAAGAATATGAGTGATTTATTATCTTGAAAGTTTTGTAATTAATTTTTTTTATTCTTGTTGTCATATTTTCTATATAAAGAGTGACAAAAAATTATAAGATCAAGAACTAAAAGACTCTTTTCAAGCTAATTGTTGCTTAAAGAAAGCTATTTATTTTACTACTTTGCTTATGTTAGAAATTGTATTCTGTAAAAGAAGTGTTTAAATTAAACAGATCAAAAGTCTCTATGAGTTCTGTTATCAACTTTTAACTCTATAAAGTAAGGAGAATAAAATGTTTCTCTGATCTGACATTATTAAGATTTTTTTAATTGTCGTTTATGGTAAGGATATCTATATAGCATAAGGTATCTTTTTGTGCTTTTAATATGTTAATTTAAGTAATTTATAATGCAACAACTTACCAATTCTTTTATCTAAACAATTTGTGATATCAACAAAAACTGACTTCTTAAGTGTTATTTACTTTTATATATCAAAGCAAGTTATTTTATCATTATGCAAAAAAACTAAACTTTGTCAAACAATAAAGCTAGTTACTAAGCTCATCTGATTTAAATATTATAACTTTAAATTTTTTTGAATGAGCTTACTTAAATTATAAATCTTCTATTGGACTATTCTAAGTAAAGTGTAATTAAATGATATAAAAGTGTTGTTAAATAGTGTAAACAAAAATAGGTGTTGCTAAATATCTTGTATAGTTTTTCAATTTCATCTTATCTTCATTATAATTGTGGAAGGTATGAAACAATAAACTTTATTATTTTTACCATCATTTTAAGTAAGTGGTGATTCCTACTTGTCTTGTACCTTACTTGGCAATTGAGTAATAATCTTCTTTTAAAATTATTAAATTTACATTAATAGCTTTTCCTTTAGAGTGCAAATAAACTGACTTGACAAAACTTTGAACATCATTTATAAAAGGCTAATCAGTAATCTGCTTTGTTAAAATAAGTTATTTGTATAGAAAAACTAAGAAATTTTGTATTATAGTAGATGACACTTTAAAATTTGGCAATGTTGGCCTGCTAAAAATATTTATTTTCAATGCAATTTTGTCTAAAAATTTGGTCAACCATATCTTGTTGATAGTATAATCTAGAAGCAAGTTAATTATAGTAAACTGCTAAAAACAATGCTGTTTCTAAGCTTTGTTGTTTTAGTTTATATAGAAAAGTATAGTACATGTATGCTTGAGATTTTAAAAAAAGCTACTTATCAATAATATAAGTCTATATTTAGAATCAGTAAAGTTTACAAGTATATAGAATAGTATAATAAATTAAAAGGAAACTTTAAAACTATGCTAGTCTTATATTTCTTTATTTGTATAAGCTTTTAAGTATAAAACAAAGACTATTTTAAGTATTTTTTATTTTTATCTTATTAAGTGTTTTATAGCCTATAAAGTAGTCAGATTACTATATCTTTATTTTGTATACATAAAAACATAAGACATTGTTTACTTTAGTAAATCTATTCTAGTATTAGTGTAAGATATAAGTATTAAATTTATGTTTCAGTAGTAAAATATAATTTTATAGTTATAAAATGACATTTTGTACTATTTAGCATAAAGGGTGTAATTATCTTAGAGCTTACTTTGCAACAAAAAAACTTTTAATAAGTTAATTTTAAGCTATACAATTAGCAAGATTATTTAATTATAAAAATTTACAAATTTAGAAAGATATAGCTGATTGCTACTTAGCATAACAAATAAAATTTTGTATACTTATGCTAAATTGATAATGTTAGATTAAAAGGTTATCTGTTTATTAGTATTTGTCAATTAAACTATTAGTGCCACTTATGATAGAATTAAAGTACAAAATAATTATACTTAGCCATGGATTAGTAAATATACTTAATATATAAAGTCTAGTTATTTATTACAATATTAATCTAGGTAGAATTAATAAAAAGTTTTTGATCTAATATAGTAGTTCAAAATTGCTAAGTTTTTTTATTAATGGTGTTTTATCTTATAAAGAATAATTGACTAGATCAAATAGATGTTATTTTTATCCTGTTATACAAAAAACCTTTAAGCCTACAGGATATGGTTCAAACTAAGCAGTAATTAGATTAGAACTGCTGATTAAAAAAAAACATAAAAAAAGTCATAGGGTATATAGTGCTTTTATTGCTAAACTATTATTACATATTGCTTTTTTTTCATTAAAAAATAATTGTTGATCCACTTTATCTTATTTTTATACCTCAAATCTAAAAAAAAACTAACATAAAACTAAATTATATTGAGTTTAGATTTCCAAAATGTGGGTAGATTTGAGGGTTTTACTATGCCTATAGAAAAAGCTTGTGAAAAAAGCTTTTTTTAAATTTTTTTTTAGTCATACTAAAGTTAGTTATGACTAAAATTATGGATGTCAACTTGATTAAAGTCGCCACATATATTTTAGTTCTTTAAAGCCTTATATTTAATTTATTGTATGGCTAAAAAAAACTGATTGATAAATTTTGTTAATTTATGTTTTAGATAAAACATGAACATTTTCAAAGTATATATCATACTAACAATGGAAAAAAGAACTAAAAAATTTGTAATTATAAACTATGTTATTAATGGTAATTTTTTTAAAAGAAAATAAAAGGTTGTTTGAATGCTGGTTCCTCCTCTCTTTAAAAAAATTTCACCATCATTATTATAAAATCTTAAGAAAAAAAATCCCACAGAAGCTGAACAGAACATTTCTAGATTCATATAAAAAGATTTATTGCTGTCTTTATTTGTTTTGCTCTTTTTGCTTGCAATATAACCTTAAACTATAATTTATACATCTTCTAATCAAAAATTGATTTTTTAAATAGCTAAAAATTTTAAAAGAATGAGATTATCTAATTAAATGCAATACCCACTTATCTTATCTACTTAAATTAAGGCTTTTTCATTGTATATTATTTAAAGTAAAATAAACAACATTTTTATATTTTTCCACTATATTTTAAAAAGTGATATTATAAAAATCAATAGTATACGTATTCTTGTCAATTTAGATCAAAATTGTATAGAAAAGGCTTATTATATTAAAAAGTATTTTAGCATATTAGTAAAAAAAACCATTATTGTATAGATGCTTATAACAGGTCAAAGATACTTTGTGACTATGTCTTTGTTCATGCTTAAAAATGTAACTTAATAGATTAAAATGATAAAGTTTAAGACATAACGATATTATGGTGACTTACTTAAATTGAATAATTATGTTCTCAACACCAAGAATAAGTTTTAGTTAAAAAAGGTTAAAGCTTGTAAAAGTAAAGAATTTTTAACCCTGACAAAAATATCAATATAATTGATCTTATAAAGTCATTTTTTATAGCCTAATATATTTTTGGACTTTAAAGAAGTAACTTTTGTAATGTCAAATTTTATATTAATTGCTTAAGTTGCCACAAAACAAAATTTAAATCTTATGTATGATGTTTAAAATTCTTCAACTATCATATTGGATCAATCTATTTATTGTTAACTACTTAGCTTAAATATTATTTAAAAATGATTCTTTATACTTTTAATCTTTTTACAAATTAAGCTAAATTATAAATAATTATAGAAGATGTAAGGGCTACTGTTCTAAACTGTTCTAAAAAACATTTTCTAAGAGGCTGCTTATTAAATTATGTATTTCTTAATTGTAATTAAAAAATTTAGTGACTAACATTTTTGCAACAACTTTAAAGGTAAAAATTTAGATTTATAAACTTCTAGAAAGTTTTCTTTTAATTTTTAATTTAGTAAACTAATACTATATAACAGCATCTCAATACAAAATATTGGTGATACCTTCTTTTGTAAAACCTTTTTTTTTTCAATTGACTATTAAATTCTTTTATTAAAACAATAGCAATTTACTAAGCAATAAAATATTAGATATGTTTTAAACTTCTTTTACTAATTGTAACTTAGTTAGAATGCTTTATTTGTATTAGATTAAATAAAATTTTATTTTATTTTATAAAACATTTATTTTAAATAATTTTAAACTAATTTGCTTTTTTTTTATTAATCAAGGTATTACAATATTTTTTGTAAAAAACTAAAAAAATACACAAGGTAGACTAATAGAGTTTTTATATTTGTACTTAGATAAAAAGAGTTAAATATAAAAACAATAAAGTTTTGAATATTCCTGGAGCTTTATAATTTACATAAAGCCTTTTTATACTTTCAATGTAATATTTTACTTAAAACTTACATATTACTTAATATCTGGTGAGCAATGCTAATCTTAAATATTTTTTTACACGCTCTACTTTATAAGCACTTAATAGTGACATATATATCTTTGTATGATGAAATTAATAATAAATATAGTTAAATTTTTTTATAAAAGAAAATGCTATTTAATCTCAATTAATTTTTAATGTCTGATAACTTTTTAAAAATATAGTGTACAAATCTAAAAAACGATACATTGTTGTATTCATTAAATTATGAGTATAATTTTAAGAATCTAGCTTATAGTAAAAGGCTCACAATAAGAGTATTTTATTAAAGTTACTTTAAAATCAGACTATAAAAATAGTCTTTAGCTAAAACAATAGGAATAAAAAATTTATTTGACAAGTTTATAAAGACTCTATAGGTAGTGCATTGTGTTGTGGACTTATTTTAATGTACTATGCATACAAAAAATAAGGAGCTAATATGTCTATTTATATAAAAACATGATCTATTAAAGAAGTGCACCAATTGTATTTTAAAAAACATATAAATTTTAGCAACTCTTATTTAAATACTTTGTCATAAATTTTTTATATATTAATAACTGCAATGCAATGTTCCATAAAGATTAACATATAATGTTTCTATAGATATAAATAAAACACATGTTATAAAGCTAATAAAAATGTAGTAGCTTATTTTTTAATAATATATTTATAATTGTGTAGATAGTGCCACTAAACACACAAACTTGCTGGCAAGTAGAACAGGCAACTAATAGCACATGTAAAAAATTGAACTGTCTAAATGAAAAAAAAAAATTCCTTTGAGGTAATTTTTAATCTATTAACTAATTTTTTTAGCTAGTAGTAATAAAAAAAGACTATCTGAGTACAAAGCACTAAAGTTTTAAATATAAAAGACTTCTTTTATACTAAGACAAACTTAAAAAAGTAAAACTTAATATATCAACAGAAAAGATTATATTTAAGACATCTCCATATAAGTAACTTAATTTAAATATATGAAAATGTTTACATATGTTTAGTGCTAAAACCAATTTAAACAATCTTAAACTCTTTTAGATATATCTAAAAAAAAGCCTTACCTGATCTCAAACTTAATATAAATATTAAAATTTTCTAAGCTAATTTTTTACATATGATAGATCTAAATATATATAAGATCTACATTTTTGAATAATTTAAAAAAATTTATAATCACTAACAAAACTTCTAAACTATTTTATAAAAAAGAACTTTAATTTATAATTACAAAAAAACCGCATTTTTTTAACATTGTTTACAAAGTGCTTAAAAAGTAAATAAACTATAAGTAGTACTTTTAAAATATAAAAACCATTTACCATGATATTCTAGTAATTTACTTTGGCATAACATAACTAGGTTGTCTTATCTGCCTACTTAAGCTTTTTATTAAGCTAAATACAAATTAGCTTTGTATCCTAAAATCTAAAGCAAGTTCTACTGGCAGGTATTATTGTTATAAAAAAAATTTCATGAATTAAATTGTATTTTGCTTCTTTTTAATCTTTTAATAAAAATAGAATTTATTGAGTTTAAAGAAAATCCTTACCAATTTAACTAATTTAGATAATTTAAATTTAAGTTTAAATTGAACTTAATTTAAATTATAAAAAAATTTAATATAATTATGTATAATTTTCAGAAATTAATACCCTATAACTTAACAAATAATTATATCTATTTAGTAAAGCTTTAATTCTTTTATGCTGTGAATAATTTTATATTTAGTGATTAGAATTTCAGAGACAAAAATAAAATTACTATAAATTTGCTAAGATTATATATAATAGATTTAAAAAGCATCACTTTTTAAACTTATTTAGAGCTATTAATAATATTGTAATAAGTTGAATATTAAAGTGCTTAATTTAAACTATATTTTGCTCTTATATAAAGGTATTAAATTCGGTTATAAAAACTTATTATCAGATGGGAAGGCAACCAAGAATATTAACATCATAGGTTTACGATTCTAAAACTTTTTATTTTGTGCATTTGTTCACAAAATTATTAATTTTTTTTACAAGTTGTTTTTAAAACTTATTTTTTTAAAAATCTTAAGTTAACTTTACATAAAACATAGGCAAAGTATAATAAAAACCTTTTTAAGTAAATTTTTTGTTACTTTATATAGATGTTTTGTTATAAAAGACAAACAGATTGCTAAGATTTTAACCCAAGTATACGATATTTAAGACAGGAAACATTTTAAAAAATCACAATGTCAAAAACTTTAAAAATATATATTATATATACTTAATAGTGCACCTATACTAGATACATATACAGTATATAGTATTGGGTATGCAAGATATACAAAATAATGCAATTTAATTAGTGAAAAAAATTTAAACTTAGGAATATTAATAATTGGCATATATATATTAATTTGAAATAGATTATTAGTCTATCTAAGAAAAATGTACCTTTTTTTCAATCTAAATTACATAATTATTTATATGCAATAATTTTTTTATATATAATTAAAGTATATTATTACAATGATAAATTTTCTAGATTTTAAGTATCTTTAACAAAAACAAAAAAAGCTAGAATTGGTAAATAAACATCTTAGATAACAAAATTAAATAAACTTATTTTTAAAACTTTGCTTAAATCTTGTAATATATTAATCTAAAAAAGTAAAGACACTGCTTGGCTATGTGGTAAATAAAACACGTACTAAGGCAAGTTATAAAAAAACAGTTATAAAAGTTAAAGACAATCTTAAAAAGTTAATTTATGAAAATAATAGCAAGTAAAATCTTATCTTATTTTAAAACTGCAGAATCTTGTTATTTTTCTAACAACTTAAAAATAAAATTTATTTATATACTACAAACAAGTTGTTAACAAATTTACAAAGATTTAATATATTGCCTTATAACATAGATGTTTTTTCTTTCTAGATAAAAAGATTACACTACTTTACTAAAGGGTTTATATATTTTACAAAAAAAAATTTGATTTAGCTAACTAGAAATGATGCCTAATTAAACCATTTACAATTTTATTGTTTAATTTTAACTTACATTTCAATTTCTTTTTTTAGGAATCAATAATTTTATCTAGCTCAAAAAGAGAGATTATTAAGTTCATTAAAAGTTGCAAAAACACTATTTGAGTCAGTAATTGAAATCTATATATTTTACATTTAGATGTATCTTTACTGACTGTAAAAAGATAATTTTTTACATTATAATAGATTATCACAAAAATATAGAAAAAAATCTTTTCTTTACCATGCTTTAAATAATGAAAATAAAAATTTAATGGTGCTTTGCAACAAAATAATCTGTTTGTTGAGCATTATTAAAAACCTGATTAATTTATATATTTATCATAAAAAGTGAAAATGTAATAGATAATCAAAAACTATATATTTATAAAGAAGAAAAAATTATTATAAGAAGCTGTTAGGAGCAGAAATCCATATATAATTGACAGTTTTTATAGTTAGTAAATATATGTGTTAAAAATTCTTTTTAAATACAAAATTATAATATTTGCTTTAAGTTATGTATATCAACAAAATAAAAGATACTAGAATTTTAGATAGCAAGAAAGTATTTTTTAAAATTATTAAAATAAAACTTAAGAGTAATTCTGAGTTTTTTTAAAATTTTAATTTATCTGTAACAGCTTGTTTTCTATGTATTTTATCTGTAATTAGTAAAAGTTTTAATTTATTTTAGAAATTTAAAATACCATATAAATTAAAGCGTATAATTTTATACTATGTAACAAGTGTGACAATAAAATAATTACAGCAATTACATCTTTCAATCTACAGCTAAAAAACTTTTCTCTTATTGGTTAAAGATTATAGAGTCTAGCTTTTGTTTTACAATATAAGTTGGTAAACTTGCTGATTTTTTTAATTTTAAAAAATAATTTTGATTAAAAAGAAATAATAACCTTATTTAATTTGTTTTAAGCCTTTGTAAATGCAAAAAAAAAATTCAAGTAAGAATTATATAGAAGTTAATATTTTTCTATAATTATAGATAAGATATATGTCTATTATAAAAAAAATTTTATTAAAGTGCAATAACTACTAAATTTTTTTTAGTAAATAGCAACTATATTTTATGGCTAATTATTATATAATTGATAAAAAAAAAACATACAATAAATTTTTGTTTTATCTACAAAAATTTAAAAGAAATAATATTAATTATGGTCAGCATTTGAATTAGTAAGAATTTTTTTTAGACTAGCCTTGTAGCGACATATAATATAATATAATATATATTATTTTGCCTAAATTAATATTTATAATTTTTTATCTTGTTTGCTACCTTTTTGATTTTAGATTTAGTTTAAGTCTGGACTTATATAATTAAGTTTTATAGATATTCTATCTTGTTATTCTATAAAAAAAAATTGATTAATTGCATTTTTTTTGTGTCAGTACTTAAAGTTATTAATTTAATTAAGTCTAGACTATTATTTGTTAATTTAAATATATCTTTTTTAAAAATCTTATCTTTTAATTGTTATATGTAAATTAAAATATTATATTATACTTTTATTTACATATTTTCTATAAATTAACAGATATTAGTACACTTTATTACATAACTTAACTCACTTAGGATTATTTAGCTTATTTTTATAAATTAAGTTAGCCTTATATAAGGCATGACCTTAGTATTTTTTACACTAGAAAAGTTTGTTTTTATAAGCTTACTAAGTATCTTTGTCTAGAGTCTAATGTCTCTACATTTTACTTCTTTAAAAAGCATACAAAAAAAATATAAAAAAATAGTAATGTAAAAGTATATCTATCAAGTGGCAACATGTCTAATTTAAATTAAATTGTTTAATATAAATATATTTTTGTATTATTATTATAACTTTACTTATGAGTAAATTTATATTGCTTGCCTTTTGTATAAAACTTAAAGTAATATACTATTTTTTATTTATATTTTAGTTCTAAAAAATAGCTCAAGTAAAAAATTATTGATCTTATTTTTGTAGAAAAAAGATAAAATTATTATAGTCAGTCTGCTATAAACTCTTTGTGTTCTAAAATTTCTGTTAGAAGAATAATAATATCTTATCTTTAGATGAGTTGCAAAATTAACTTAATAAGTCATAAATAAAGTTTGATATACTTATAGTTTACTTAGGCAATTATTAAAAGTGATATAAATAAGGCTAGTAATGTTCATATATATATTCGATTTTAAAAAAAAATCTCTATTAAAAATATGTTTATATGTAATTGATCAAAACTTGAGGTAACATGATATTAACACAAATTGAGAAAAAGATTTTTTTTTATTTTTAATAAAAACGAGTATATTCAGCTATAAAATCATTAAAATTTTATATGTCTCATAGTTTATTTTTTTAACACATGACTAGTTTTAAGGAGATAGTACATCTCATTTACCAGACATTTATTTAGTATATATGCTCTTAAAATCTATCAACGTTTAAACTAATTTATTGTATAATACAAAGATGATCAGATAAATTGTTAGTTTATAGCTTTGTTTAATTTCTAAAAAAATTTTTATTAACTTTTAATAAAAATGTTTTTTATATCTTGTTTATTAAAATAGTTTATTAGTCTATACTGTTATAAAATTATTGTGAAGAGCCTAAAGTACTTTTTTTTTAATTGCTCTTAAGATTGTCAAATATGCACTACCTTAGTATATAATTTGCCATCATATTATAGTAATCTACTATAAATAAAGGTGTTAACTTTATATCAGAGGTAACCTATCTTCTAGCACTTTTATCTAATCTGTATTTATCAATAACGCACTACATAGTTAGAAAACTATCACTATCTTAATTTCTATATTGATACTAGCTACATTTTCTTTCTAGTAGCTATAAAAAGCCGAAATATTATATATAGTTTGATATTTATGCAATAACATAATTTATCTACAAAGACAATATGAATAGTTTTACTTGTGTAATTTTATATAATTTTATAAATTATAAGTAAAATTGTATTATTTTTACCTAAAATTTTATGAAAAAAAATATTATATTATAAAATAGATTTACACTTAAGCTCATTTTTTTTAGAAAAAGTAGATTGTTTTCATAAAGTACTAGATATAGATTGAAAAGTAATTTTTGTGAAGTACATATTTAAAAAAGCATACTATAACATCATAAGTTAGAAAAAATTAATTTGTGATGGCAACAAAAAAAATTATTTCTGAAATCTAAAAAATTTTAAAATGGATTTCTTTTATAAATTTTTTTAAAAAAAGAAGAAATTTTTTAGTTAATAAATAAATCTATTAGTAAGACAATTAAAAAAAATAACATGTAAACATACTTTTATACATTTTTTTATATTATAGCAAAAAATTTTATATGTTGCATTGCTTTACTTGGAATCTAAAATCAAATTATCTTATCTTTTTTTTAGTTACTTTTAATAAGTTTGTTATTACTAAAGCAATATTATACTTATATATTTACACTTTAAAAACTAAAAATTAGATAGCTAAAGATATTACAAGTTTGTAAGATACCGTATCAACGCAATTATATTCTATAATCTGTGTCAAGTATTAAAAATTTTATTTTTAAATTGTTTGATATGTATAAAATTTATAAAATATAATATGCTTATTTATTAGATTGATTATAGTAAAAGATAATATTTTTTTATCTTAAATCTATAGATAATTATAAAGCCATAAATTACTTGAGAATATATCCTTTTTTTTTGTATTTTACTTTCACAAACTAAATTAATTTATGCAAATTTAGCTGTATTAGGTCTTGTAAAGCCATAAAATAACTTAATGTACTTTTAATGTATTGCATCTATAATTAATGTATCTAAATTAGTCATTATTACAAATAACTACTCTAGCTCAATTTGTATATGTTTAACTAAAGAAAACTTTTATACAAAAACATTTAATAATCTTATATCTTTATAAAGCATCATTTATTATAAAAATATCTTCTTTTTTTAAAAACATATGTCAGGCTTTATTGTATTAGTGGATAATATGAAGTTTATTGGTAGCATGTAAGTTTGTTTAAGGCAAAAAAAAATGTTTGAAAATTATTATCAATAGAAAGCAACTTGTATAGTCAGTGTAAAGTAATTATTATATTAATATTTAACAAGTTTAGATGATTATTGTTTTATAGCTTAAATCTTAAACACTTTGGTTTAATTTGATAAGTACTCAAATTCTAGTATTAGTAAAAGATTAGTACTTAATATTTTACTAAAAAATTGCCAAATTTAAATCTAAATCTAGCTTTACTTTTCATTTTGATGTTCTTTTGCTGTAACATTATAAACTAGTATTTAAAACAATGATTACTATTGCTTATTTTGCAAATATATATAATCAAAGCAAATATACTTAAGTATCTTAAAGTTTAACATTCTTGTTCTTTTTATGTCAAAAAAATGCAATTCTAGTTTCTCTAACTATTTATCAACAGGCTAACTAATTTAAGAATATAGATAAAAATTTGCTTTGTATATAAGTCTGTTCTTAGATATTACTTACACATTATTGAGAAATAAAGACTTTTTTTAGAATTTTCTAAATGAGAGCTACCTTATTATAATTTTATAGTATTTAAGACTATTTTAATGTCAAGTTTAATAATCGTATTTATAAAATTTTTAAATTCACCTAAAGAGTTATTATTACCATACTTTCTAATCATTTAGTTTTTTTTTTGTGTTTGATGAAAAAGGATAATCTAATCTTTTTCTTTCTATAAAAAAAAATTGAGTTTAAAAAATTAGCTAATAGTAATTTTATTACATTTCAAAATTACTTTGCAAAATCTCTTAAAAACCTTCTTTAAATTTTAAAAACTATTACATTGTACTCACAGAAATAAAAATTTATTAATCATCTTCTTGCTATAATCAATTAAATTTAAATATACTGACTCTTTATATAATGATATATTTTGACTAAGATTACTTAATAGATAACAAACTTAAAATTTTATATTTTAGTTTATATAGACTTAGAATTAATAATTATATTTTCTGTTTAAAAATTTTCTAATTATTTTCTTTTAATATTGTCAATAAAATTATTTGATTAAGATAATAACATTGATTATATATGAATAATAACCTAAAAAGTGGTTTATTAAAAATTGGACCTATAAAAGAAAGACATTATTTTAAACAGGTTGTAAACTTTCACTAAATCTATAAAGATAAGTAAATTATAAAAAAATTAGTTAAACAATACTTTCTATAAAAAAAAATTATAAAAGTTTTCTCTTATAATAATTTTTAGTATAATTTCTTTTTTTAAAAGTATCAGCTTGAGAAATATTAAGTATTAATAGCATATTCTTAATGCTTAGATTTTATAAGTTAATTATAAAGTTTATAATAAACACTTTATTATTTATAATTTTAGCTTACCTTAGATTGCTTACTAGAAGGAGCTTTACATTAAGATGTTATATACTGATAAAAATACTTTTACATTAAAAGGTCTTTATGTCAAACTTGTCCAAAAAAGTTTTTTTAAATACAAGTTCTTCTATTTTTTTTGTTTAGTTCTTTTTAACATAAGTTATTTATATTTCATATTTTTTAGTATAAAGTCAACTTGTAATCTTGTGTGCAATCTTATATACAAAAATAAAGCGTATCTTTAGTTAAAGCTTAATTTACAAAAAAACAGTCAGTTAAACAGATTATATTATACTCATAGTTTATATTTAGCTGCTACCTTTAAAACTAAAAAAATATGTTTTATAAAATGATTATATAAAATAACTCAATTTAACAATGTCTTCATTAAAAAAAATATAAATAAAAAATTGAATTTCTTTTTGTGGTCACTTTAGGCCAGGTTAAAAAAAGCTTTTATAAATATAAGCCTTAATTTTAAAGCATTAAGAACTATGACTAACTATGAGTCTTGTGAAACTACTTATTATTTTATCTAGATAAGCCAAACTTTTATAAACCATAAAGTCTTATATAACATCAAAGAGAAAGAAACAAAACGGTTTTCATATAATATAGTAAAAATTGATGCAATGGCACTAGAAATTATAGTTTAAAATATAACAAAACTGGCAAATTAAAGTACTAATTTCTTTAACGTTTATATAAAAACACTCACAAAAACAAAAATTTTATTGTAATTTTATACTTAATTCTTTAGCAAGTATAGTAGATTTTTTTTATCAATTCTTTTAAACTCTAGTAAGGTCGTACAAAATTAAGCATTTTATAAAGATTTTTCTACTTAACTTTGCAGTAGTATTTAATATCCTTATTAATTTATAAAAATCAAGTAGATATTTTTCCTACTGCTTTATATTGATATAGCCTTGCTATAATTTTTTATAAAAGATATTTCTTAGAAACCTAATTAGAATTAATTTTGTAGTAATAAAAACAGATTTTTAAGGTTATTATATATATCATTTTTTAATATAACTTTTATAACTTATAATAAATAGTTTTGATTTTTTTTTTCCAAATTTATAGACTTTTAGCTAAAAAATTATATAATTACAGTTTTTTAAATTATTTTAAATACTAAGAGCAGAAAACTAGTATGTTATAAGACTTATAATTTCTAAGATTTAACATACAATGATATTAATAGACTTAAAATTAAGATTATATAGTAAAATTTGCATGGTCTAATTTTTTTATTTTCATATAACTAAAGTCATTATAAATTAAAACTAGTTTCTCATATATGTCTTGACTATTTTCTTTGTTAAGTAAATTAAGGTTAAAACTAAAGACATTGTTAATATTATCACAATAGCAAGAAAGAGAAAATAAAAAAAAGTACTAAAATATTGAAGCTAATTAATACAAATTAATATTAAAAGCTTTATTTGTAGTATCTTTACTAATTCTACAAATTAATAAAATTCTATATGTGTTTAAGAGGTTATGAAAAATAAAATTATATATTATTGAATTGAGTATACGCAGAAAGTGATGACATTGAGCTTTTATAAACTAGCTAACACAATACAATTTTTAGAATAAATTTGTTATAGAAATTGTATAAATTATATAAAATCCTTAAAAACTTGTAGAAAGTAGACTAGTAAAGTAAGGCATGTTTGTTTAAAGATATACAAAATTACTTCCAAATCACTTTAAGTTGTCAATATCAACTCTAAAGTATCAATTTTGTCATAAGATAATTAGAAAATTTTGCTTTACTTAGAAAAAAATGTTATAAAGAACATTAGGTTCGCAGTTGTAGCTGCAAGAGATCTAAAATGCTTTTTTTACTTTAAATATAATATAACAAAGATACTTTATACAGACTTTAAATATATTATTAAATTATAAAAATTATTAGCTATTAAGATAAATATACTCTATTACTTATTATCTTTAAAAATATATAAAACAGAAAAATGTCTTTATAAAATTATATCTCTGAAATTAGAAATATAATACTAAAGATAAACTATTCTATCAAACAAACAAACTTTATTTTAGCATAATAAAATTTTAGTATTTACTAAAATTCTTTATAAAAAACTAATTTTTTTAGTGCAAGGCTTTAAGGTAGATAAATTTTATTATACATTAAACTTTAACATTAATAGCTAAAAACTTTGAAGTCTTGTGTAAAATTTATTGATTGTGCAAAGTGGGACTTATTTTTTTTTTAAAGCTGAGCATCACTTGATAGTTTATAGAAAAAATTTGAAGGTCTACTGGATTTTTGGAACATTTACAAAAATATACATAGATATAAAATTAACGACATAGGGATTAAGTGAGAATAAAGAAAAGTTTGTTTAAAAAAAATTACAACTTAAAATATTAGAATTTAAAGCCTTACTATAACTTAATTCTTTTAATTAAAAATAAAATTTATTACACAAGATTTTATCCAACTTTTTAACATTTATAACCAAACTAAGTAATTGATAGAGTATGATAAACATTAGTTATAGTAATCATAGTCTATATTAAAGAAATTACACTAAAATTTTTATCTGATAAGGCTATATAAAGTGTTTTTTGTTTTTATATTATTATTTCTAAATAGATTTTATTACCCTAATTAATTCTTATGGGATTAATTTAAATAATGATTATAATTTTATCAAGTGAAAAAAAAACAAGAAAACCTTTGTTGTAACTAATAATACAAATTAAATTTTAAAAATATAAGAATACAAAATTTAGGGTTTTACTAATTCTTACTTTAATTAATAAAGTTTGCATATAAATATCTTGTGTATACTAATCAGTCAGTAAATCAGGTAAATTGTTTTAAGTATAGAGAAAACTTTTTATCGTTAGAAACTATAGTTTTATAGAGCTTATATTATGGACTACTCTACTTAGAAGAATTTTTTACTGTTATAACTTTTATTGAGACTATATATTAAGTTTTTATTAATACCATGTGTTGCTTTTAGATGAAGTAAACAAAGACAGAATGACACTTGATGATCCTGTTGATAATATCTCAAAAACTAAATCTTTTTTTACACTCAAATGGCCTATGATTTACCTTATAAACTTACTTGTACACTGAAGCATTGAGTTTAAGAATGTGTTTTTTTAGCTAATTTTTGCTTAACTAATGTCAATAACAATTTTTCTTATCAAAAGAAAACAAATTTATTAGAGCATAATATACTAGGTCTTCAATAAAAGGCTAATTACAATGTTTTGGTTCTTACTAAATTGAATCTGTAGTTTAAGTAAAGTTATAAAATAAAATTTGACCCTTAGATAATATGGCAAAACACATTAGTATATTAAATCAAAAAAGTAGAAAAAAAAAGTTAAAATTTTGCAAAAGAGAAATCTGTTTCACTTAATTACATTTATAGAAAAAAATTAGTTACAACTTATAATTTCATAAAACTTATTCTAAATAGCTAAAGTGATAATTGAACTATAAATGTTAATACAATAATACTTAAGACTTTGGGTTATTATGCATATATAAAATAAATAATATCTATAATTTATAATGTATTAAACCAATGCATTATAATGGCAAATTATTAAGTTTATTGTTTTAATTAGTTTTACTTCACTAGCTTTATCCAATATTTTATATATATATAGTTTTTTTATGAATTAAAGCTTTACAAACAGGTCAATTAGAGTAACACTTACCAACTAAACACAAAAGTATTTAGGTAATACATAAAATATAGAATATACAATAAAAAAAAACTTAAAAGCTAAGTTATAAAAAATTAAGTTAAAACATACCTAAAATAAAAATAAAATAGTTCCTTAGTATATTAAACTAAAAAGTAAATTGACATAGTAAAGTATTTATTAGTTTAAATAAATTTTTATGAATACTTATTTTAATGAAAGCCTATATACTTAATAACACTTACAAGTTATATGTAACATATTTCATGAGTTAAAAAACTAAAATCTCGTTTCTGCATAATTTTTTTTATTTAAGTAGTTTTTAATTTTTTTTTATTTAATAAAATTTTTCTTATCTCTTCTACATCATAGATATTAAAAAATTTTTGATACAAAAAAATTTGAAATCTCTTATTTGGCTGCAAATAAAAACTTTAGTTTTTAATTAGTTTTTTAAAAAAACTTATATATCTTCAAAACAAGAAAACCTATTTAGATAGTCTCTTTAGTTATAATTAAAAAGTAAAAGAAAGTACTATATATTTATGCTAAAAGTATGTTACTTCTTTTGTTATTAAATTTAAGACCAATACCAACAAAAAGACTTCTTAGCTTTATTTTCAAGTGCTCTTTTTATACTATAAATTGGCCTTTATACTGTTTATTTTAAGTGTATTTTTTATATAAATTATTAGATTAAGACTTGATAGTAGTAGTCTATATCGTTTTTTAATAAAACTTATTTAAAAACAAATAGAAATTTTAACTATATTAACAAACACTTATTATAAGCAATTAAACTATATAAACAAAACTAAATTAGCTAAAAATGTTTTTGTTAAAAATCAAAAAGCTTGAATGTTTAAATATATAACTTTATTACGTTTTGAGTTTAGATCTTGACATAATTTTTTTTCTATAAAATTTATGAAAATTTTATATTAGAAATTTTTTTGTATTTTTTAAAAATGTTAAAATTTATCAGCTTTTATGCTTATAAAATAAATGATAGGCTAGTTATAAAAATCATAAAGAAAATTAGATAGTTATAAGTGCGTATTATATTCAAATTATTTTATATACCTACCCTATTTTTTGACTTTTAACTCTGGAAGAGATATAAGAAAATATATAACAAAAACCAAATAACTATTTTTTATATAAATATGTAGATTTAAAATTCATTTTTTCTGAATGTAGTTTCTTATAACTATATTATACTAATTATATAAACATAAAGAAGTATATAAACTTCTAATAAGTTAAACTTGCATTTTTTTTTAAATTAGCGGGTGATTATAGATTAAAAATATAAAATTTTAAGATTATAAAAAAAAAGTAATGTTAACAAAGCTTTAAATTAGATATAAATTTTCTCGTAAATCAAGTATATTATATATTAATTCGAGGTCATAATATTTACATTGATGCTTTATATTCATAGGTAATACTTGATATTATAATATGTAATTTTTTAACTATTCTTTTTGCATAAATTTTGATATTAAATTTTTTGCTAGTTTTTCTAAATCAGCAAAAATATGTGCTAAGTTTTATTAGTTATTTAATTTTATTCTATTAATACTTTTAAATTTTATCATTTAAGTATATACTAACATAAATTGTTTTTCTTGTACTTTATTAATGTAATAATTTAAATTATATTTTGTTACAATTTTTTTTAATTATCAGTTGAGAATTACC
>CALNHX010011378.1:0-32591 GCA_940337035.1 Agriotes lineatus
ATGGTCGCTTTCTGCACCCTTTTCAGTTGCGCCGCAGTGCGATTTGGCCGTGATTAACGACGTCCTTCTCACTTCACCATTCATGGATTTTGTTATTCTTAAGGTAAGTGTCTTCGCCTAGCTTGCGCCTAGGATTCCGAACAAATAAACTTTAGTCGCCTGATTCAATTCCCTTTCGGACAGGGTATTTGTACTAAGCGGGTGAATCCCCGGAGTGAAATGTCACGGAATGCCTTTGATTACTTGAATACGGATTAAAGATGACAACTTTATGCGCTTTCCTCCCGCGCTTAAGCCCCAATTTTCCGACCGTATTTATGGCACTAAATCGGGTTTACTCGCGGCCGTCTATTTTCAATTGTTTTACGAGTCGCGGGTTTTTCGGCGGAACTTCCGAAGTTAGTTAATAAAACGGGAAATTGGCGTGCTGGGGCGGTTATGATGAAGAATTTTTCGTCTGTTCCGGAATGTTTGCGTATTGTTGCGTTGATAAAGTGAGAGTATTTCTCGCGTGTGGTTCGGCAATCCTGCAAATATGCATCCTGGAGCAGGAAAAATGATAAGCCGCGCTGATCTCGCGAAAACGCTAGGTGAACTTTGCTATTAATGCCGATCTTATCTAGCTCTTTAGGTATCACCTAGCACTCCTAAGACAGATAGCTAACATCACGGATGTACGTATAAAGCAAACGAGAACCGAGATTAACATCTACAAAGCGCAGAGCATGTCTGAGTACGCTTCATTGACGGAACTGTAGTAGGCGACTTAATGTAACAAGAATAACAAGGCCAACGTTGGCTGAATTAATGTCAAACATTAATTTTCTCCCGGCTAAAGAGTTGCTTAAGGCTCGTATTGTCTTATGTGTGACTATATATACTTGGAGACCGGCTCGGATAATCCCGTATGCGTATTTTCGAACGCTTTATGTTCCCTGTCGCCTCCGCCTTAACTTATTTAAAACTAGTTTGGACGCTTTTCGAATTCTCCAATTCTTAGTAGCAGTTACGATCCAATTAACTAACTCGTATCTGCAACGTTTAAAACTAGTTAAAAATGGATTTTTCTAATACCCATAATTTTGTGCATTCATAAACAGATCAATCGTGTCAAACATTTAAAACTCATTAAGAATTGGTTACTTTAACTCACATAATTTTCTCTAATCAAAGCTCTTACATCCACAACGTTTAAAACTAGTTAAAAATGTGTTAATTTAATTAACAATTTTGTCTAATCAAAATCGAACTATGGAATTAACAAATTCTTGCATAGGTATACAATATTGAAAACTAGGTAGTTAAAAATTAATTATTCTAATTCACATAATTTAATCTCGGCGAACAAACACTTAGCTACACAATAGTTAAATCTAGTTAAAAATTGGTAACTTCTGTGGTTTCTTTAATTTTATATAAATAAAAATTCATCGAGTCCAGTAAACAACTCGCAACTATCTAAACATGTAAAACTAGTTAAAATTATTTTTTTCCAAATCCTTCAATTTAATGTAATGAAAAATTCATTGAGCTCTAACCAACATTTAAAGCCACGCAACGTTTAAAACTAGTTAAAAATGGATTTTTGTAATACCCATACTCTTGTGCATTCATAAACAGATCAATCATCTCAAACATTTAAAACTCATTGAGAATGGGTCACTTTAACTCGCGTAATTTTCTCTAATCAAAGCTCTTACATCCACAACGTTTAAAACAAGTTACAAATGTGTTAATTTAATTGACAATTTTGTCTAATCAAAATCGAGCTGTGGAATTAAAAAAATTCTTGCATACGTATACAACATTGAAAACAAGCTAGTTAAAAATTAATTATTGTAATTCACATAATTTAATCTCGGCGAACAAACACTTAGCTACACAATAGTTAAATCTAGTTCAAAATCGGTAACTTCTCTGATTTCTTTAATTTTATATAAATAAAAATTCATGGAGTCCAGGAAACAACTGGCAACTATCTAAACATGTAAAACTAGTTAAAATTGTTTTTTCCAAATCCTTCAATTTAATTTAATGAAAAATTCATTGAGCTCCAAGGAAACGTTTAAAGCCAGGCAATGTTTAAAACTAGTTAAAAATGGATTTTTGTAATACCCATACTTTTGTGCATTTATAAACAGCTCAATCGTCTCAAACATTTAAAACTCATTAAGAATTGGTTACTTTAACTCACATAATTTTCTCTAATCAAAGCTCTTACATCCACAAATTTAAAACTAGTTAAAATGTGTTAATTTAATTAACAATTTTGTCTAATCAAAATCGAGCTATGGAATTAACAAATTCTTGCATACGTATACAATATTGAAAACAAGCTAGTTAAAAATTAATTATTGTAATTCACATAATTTAATCTCGGCGAACAAACACTTACCTACACAATAGTTAAATCTAGTTCAAAATCGGTAACTTCTCCGATTTCTTTAATTTTATATAAATAAAAATTCATGGAGTCCAGTAAACAACTCGCAACTATCTAAACATGTAAAACTAGTTAAAATTGTTTTTTCCAAATCCTTCAATTTAATTTAATGAAAAATTCATTGAGCTCCAAGCAAACCTTTAAAGCCACGCAACGTTTAAAACTAGTTAAAAATGAATTTTTCTAATACCCATACTTTTGTGCATTCATAAACAGATCAATCATCTCAAACATTTAAAACTCATTGAGAATGGGTCACTTTAACTCGCGTAATTTTCTCTAATCAAAGCTCTTACATCCACAACGTTTAAAACTAGTTACAAATGTGTTAATTTGATTGACAATTTTGTCTAATCAAAATCAAGCTATGGAATTAACAACTTCTTGTATACGTATAACATATTGAAAACAAGCTAGTTAAAAATTAATTATTGTAATTCACATAATTTAATCTCGGCGAACAAACACTTAGCTACACAATAGTTAAATCTAGTTAAAAATCGGTAACTTCTCTGGTTTCTTTAATTTTATATAAATAAAAATTCGTCGAGTCCAGTAAACAACTCGCAACTATCTAAACATGTAAAACTAGTTAAAATTGTTTTTTCCAAATCCTTCAATTTAATTTAATGAAAAATTCATTGAGCTCCAACCAACATTTAAAGCCACGCAACGTTTAAAACCAGTTAAAAATGGATTTTTCTAATACCCATACTTTTGTGCATTCATAAAGAGATCAATCATCTCAAACATTTAAAACTCATTGAGAATGGGTCACTTTAACTCGCGTAATTTTCTCTAATCAAAGCTCTTACATCCACAACGTTTAAAACTAGTTACAAATGTGTTAATTTAATTGACAATTTTGTCTAATCAAAATCGAGCTATGGAATTAAAAAAATTCTTGCATACGTATACAACATTGAAAACAAGCTAGTTAAAAATTAATTATTGTAATTCACATAATTTAATCTCGGCGAACAAACACTTAGCTACACAATAGTTAAATCTAGTTCAAAATCGGTAACTTCTCTGATTTCTTTAATTTTATATAAATAAAAATTCATGGAGTCCAGTAAACAACTCGCAACTATCTAAACATGTAAAACTAGTTAAAATTGTTTTTTCCAAATCCTTCAATTTAATTTAATGAAAAATTCATTGAGCTCCAAGCAAACCTTTAAAGCCACGCAACGTTTAAAACTAGTTAGAAATTTGGTTTTGCTTTAATCCAACCAGAAATTTATGGATCGATTCAAGCAAACTCGTAGCTAGACGACTAATCACTATTAGGACTAATTAAAAATTGATAACTTTTTTAGTTCCCGTAATTTAATCTAACCAAAAATACATCGATAGATCCAACAAGCAAGCTGGTAAAATTAGTTCAGAATTGGTTTTTCTAATTCATATAATTTAATCTAACGAAATGGATTGATTCGATTAACAAGTTCGTATTTACACAATGTTTAAAACTAATTAAAAGTTGGATGTTCCGATTAAAATAGTTAATCCAATGAAAAATATAGGCTTGTACCAATTTTATCACATCAACGCTAAATGAAACTATGAAAATTCAGTAGTTTAAAATGTAGCGGATATAGGTAGTTCCAAACAGATTAAACAAAACCAGACTCTTTTACCATTTCGACTTTGTTAGCCTACATCAAAATTAAATGAAACTATGCAGTCAGTAATGTAAAGAGCGGAGTTGATAAAAATCACGACTTTTTATTCAATCAAGAAAACAATTTTTTAATTGCTTTAAATCAATTTTTTTCTCTATTTTCCTATGTTTTTTTATTTATGTCAGTGTATGAAAATGCACGTGCACCAATAAGTTAATTCATAGATACCACCGCTTGTTAATTTAAATACCTAGTTTTTCCTATATAGCAGAATGAGCTTCTCTTCTACATTTTACCAGTAAAGTTTTTATGTGACCAAAAATAAAACATTCAAAGTACATTATTCTTCTTTTATTAAGTAGTTTACACTAATCTTTAACTTTTATTACACTGTGGTTAGTTAAAAAGTAAAATAAAGCTTTGGTAAATTAGCAATGTTTTAAGGTCACTTCTTTCGTGTATTTTTTTTTGTTAATTTGGCGAAATATAAAAAATTATTGAAATCAATGATTTTATTAAATTAAATCACTTAATTTAAGTCATGATTTTAATCGTGATTTGAATCACATGATTTAAATCAGCTCATCCCTGGTAAATCCAAATATTCCCTATATTAATATTCAACAAAGTGGAAGGATTAATCAAAATTGTAGCACGTGTTTTAGTGGTTTCATACCTTAAAAATTATAAATTGAAAACTACGGTAATGTCTACGTAGAAAACGCAAATCAACTACAATACTATGGCAAAACCGACAAAACACATAACCTACAGCAAAATGAATAGTATATTCCAGACAAAATTAATCAAATTTTTCAAGATTCTCGTTTTCTCGATTTCGACAGGTTTTCACCAGTACCACCAGGCAGAATCGGTTTTTTTTCTTTAAGTAGTTTAGGAATAAAGAAAGCCGTTGCGGTTTCCAAAGCCGGATTGGTAATAGAGAAATATTTTTGTGGCTTTTGAAGTACTTGGGAATCGAACCCACATTTTCGTGTCTAGAACCAGAGGCTCTACCACTAAGCCACCTTCATTGCTTTGCCATTTTAGAACGTTAATCATGGAGCACGCGGTTATTTTGGGCTTTCGGTGCGGGCACATATTTAAAATTCGAGGTTCTCGAGTTCGTGATCGAGAATCGACGATTGAGAATTTTCAAGATAAATATTAAGAATGAGTAAAATCTTATCTCGTCTCTCGTAGCAACGCTAAAAATGAAAAAACATGAACCACATTGTTTCCTCATTACGGAATTTCGATTTTGTCATACCAAACCTTCAGAATTGGACAAAATTCTAACTGCTGCGTTTTTAGTAGTTTTCAGGCTTTTAAAAAGTATGAATTAAAACGTTACGACTGGAAAACATCAAAATGATTTAAATTTGGTTTGATGCGATTTCTAGAAATGTTTTGTGCTGCCTCATTGTTCAACTACATACATGTATTTGGTTCATTTCACTGTGCGAACTGAAAGTGAAATACTCAGGAAAATATTTGCGACGAAGCAAGGTTTAATAACCAATTTTCAGGCTAGAAATTAGTAAACCGAAAAATTGTTAAATCGCATTTTCAAGGTTCAAAATTAGTGCTTTGACTGTCATGTGCATGTCGTGTTACACGCACCTAGGAGTTCAAAAACCGCCACGTGTATACCAAAATGTTTCAAAGTCACTTCATTTGTATTTTTTGTTAATTTGACGAAATATACAAACTGATTTAAATCAACGATTTTTTAAATTAATCACTTGATTTAAGTCATGATTTTAATAGTGATTTGAATCACATGATTAAATCAGTTCAACCCTGGTACAAGGTGCCGGATAATAATTCCAAATAGAATTTATATTAATATTCACCAAAGTCCAAGGATTAATCAAAATTGTAGCTACTACATTTTGTAGTGGTCTCCTACCTTAAAAATTATAAATTCAAAACTTGACTACCGTAATGTCTACGTAGAAAACGCAAATTAATGAACTACAATACTATGGCAAACCCACCAAAATACATGACTTACAGCAAAATGAATAGTGATACCGCCGATGCGAGGTGATTCTCGATTTCGTCTAGCCACGTCTCGAAATTTGAGATACAGAAATTTTTCCATCTCGAATATTCCAGACAAGATTGATTAATCAAATTTTCGAATGTTTTCAAAATTCTCGTTTTCTGGATTTCTACTGTTTTTCAGTAATATTTTTAAAACTCCCATAAAAACGAGGCAGAATCGGTGCTTTTCTATAAGTAGTTTAGGAATTAAGCAAGCACGGTTTCCAAAGCCGGATTGGGGATAAGGAAAGATTTTTGTGGCCGTTGAAGTGCTTGGGAATTGAGCCCACGTTTTCTTGTCTAGAACCAGATGCTCTACCACTGAGCCATCTTCCTTGTTTTGCCCTTTCAGAATGTTAATACATGGAGCACGCGGTTATTTTGGGTGTTCTATGGGCGCATATTTAAAATTCGAGATTCTCGAGTTCGTGATCGAGGACCGACTATGAGAATTTTCAAGATCTAGATCGAGAATGAGTAAAATCTCATCTCGTCTCGTCTCAAATACATGAACTACATCGTTTCCTCATTTAGATTTTGTCATACCAAAGCTAAATAAACCCACAAACTTCAGTAACATAAGATGTAACACCTAGGATTCCAAGTCCAAGACAACAAAGTCCAAGAGTTAGACAAAATTTTAACTGCTGAGTTTTTAGTATTTTCGGGCTTTTAAAAACTACATTAAAACTTTACGACTGGTCAAAATAATTTGAATTTGGTTTGATGCAATTTCTAGGAATGTTTGGTGCTGCCTCATTATTCGTCTGCATGTGTTTGGTCCATTTCTCTGTGCGAACTGAAAGTGACGAAACAAGGTTTAATAACCAATTTTCAGGCTAGAACTTAGTAAACCGACAAATTGTTAAATCGTATTTTCAAGGTTCAAAATTAGCACTTTGACTGTCATGTGTATCTCTCGTTACCTCTTGTTACACACACCTAGGGGTTTTAAAAGCGCCACGTGTATACCAAGATATATTCATATGCAGGTTTGTATAATTCGTTGCTTGTATACCAGTGTGACGCAAGAGTATCTCTTGTTATACACTTCTAGGTTTCAAAACTATCACTTGTATATCACGGCGTAACATACAGGTTTCTTTACTTCATCACGTGTATACTAGGGTGGCACATTTGAATATTTTGCTATACACATCCACCGGTTTCAAAACTATTACCTGTTAGTGATGTGGGTCGGGTAAATACCCTGTGGGTAGGGTATTTATAAATGGGTATTTACCTGGGTATTTACCCCTGCCTCGGGTAAATACCTAAAAAGTGGGTATTTATCAAACTTGTAATATTTAAAACGTTAAACTAAATTTTACTCGCATAATAATGTTATCTTAATAAAGCAACTACGTACAGCGTGAGTACTAAAAAGTGGGGAAAGAGCGGGAAATTTTGAATTAAATAGTAATTTTTGCTTCTGTTTCTCGCAGGTGTATCACTCCAACTTTCTGGTTACATGTCAGTGGTGGCAGCAAAAAATTACTAGGATTTCCCCAACTTTCAGTACTCACACTGTATATATAAATGAACTGGAATATTTTATGTAAAATAACAATTTAAATGTAACACTGAATATGCAGTCACCCAGGTAAATTAATAGTTTATCGGGAAGAAACATTGGCTGCGGAAGTTTATGGAAATAAACAATAAGTAATAAATTGCGCCTGTCAGAATTTACAAAAAAAAAATTGTGATTGCTCTGACTCCGGAGATTGGGATGATTTATATTGTTTGTATATTATTTTCAAACATGTTTCCATTTTTGAAAAATGAACTTCACGTTAACTTGGAGAACATTAATAATAATACTTACTTATATACATATTAAGAAACAATCTTAATAAGGCAAAGGAAACAACAAAATGATATAAACAACGTTGCATACCGGTGGGACCATAATTATCTATAACAGCAATGAGATGGCATGAACAAAAGCACATAATACTTGAGTAAGAAAGATATAACTGTTCAAAAAAGTTATTTTAGTAGGCATATTTAGTTGACATATGCCATAATTAAAATGAGCATCAAGTCTACTCAAATATTTGTTTCTATGTTCATCTATTTCTTCATCAAGCATTGAATTCTGTTTTTATTAATGCTATCTTATTGCTGTTATATATGTGTTGCCTAAAATTGTACGGAGTTGGAAAAGGTTCAAATACTACGGGTGTCTTAAAATGAATTACATCTAGTATGCTTTGAATTTCCAATAATGCAATCTAAAATTTTACTTGAAATTGGCAAGACTGTAAGTATATGTCAAATTCGAGGTAAGTAGGTTAGGTTTTGCATTAGTCTGTGTCAAAACTGATGCAAAACCTAACCTACTAACCTCGAATTTGACATAGACTTACAGTCTTGCCAATTTCAGGTAAAATTTTAGATTCATTATGGGAAATTCAAAGCATACTAGATGTAATTCATTTTAAGACACCCGGTATTTGCCATAAGAGTAACCGAAATAGAAAATGCAATAATTACTTTGGTAGCTAGGCAACAAGTAGGTGCAATAGCTACTGGTTGCCTAGCTACCAAAGTAAATATTTTTTTTATTTCTGTTACTCGTATGGCAAATTTGAACCTTTTCCAAATCATGGAATTGCCATGTTCCGTACAATTTTAGGCAACCTGTATAATTATGGCCCCATCGGTATTTTGGACTGTTTTTGTATTCTACATTTTTATAAAATTCGAATAGGGCACCTTCACTTACCAATCAATTATACTGGTTAGATTAGCTTTATAATATTTGTAAATGAGGCTATAAATACCCGTTTAAATACCCATTTTGGGTATTTACCCGGGTAAATACCCCGGGTATTTACCCCTAAAAATAAATACCCGGGTAATTTACATCATTATTACCTGTATACCACGGTATAACATACATGTCAACTTCGTCACGTGTATAATAGAGTGGCACATTTACAGACCTTGTTATACACACCTAGGAGTTTCTTAACCGTCACGTGTATACCATGGGTTACACATAGACGTTTCTACACTGCATCGCTTGTATAATAGAGTGGCACATATGTATCTCTTGTTATACACTCCTAGGAATTTCAAAACCGGCACGTGTATACCACGGGTAACACATACCGCTTTGTACAATTCGTCACTCACGTATATACTAGAGTGACACATGTGTATCTCTTGTTATACACAACTAGGGGTTTCACGCCTGCCATGTGTATACCATGATATACATATGCAGATTCGTGTTCTTCGTCGCGGCGTTTGTATTATAGTGGCACATGTATATCTCTTGTTATACATACCTAGATGATTCAAAATTGCACCATGTATACCACGGTATTCATATGCAGGCTCGTGCATTTCCCGGTGTGTATACTACAATGCCATACTTTAGATGTATTTTAAATGGGATATCGGTAGAAGGTGTGACAAATGGAGGCTTAGAAATATTAAGTTAGCCGGGAGCGACCAACACATACTGTACTCGTATTCGTACTCGTCGATTATTATGCCAAGAGCATGTTTTTAAAATTTGCTGTGATTGTTTAATCTGAAAACAAATGAAATCTTTCTCACATATCTCGGTTATTTTTGAAAATAATTGTAGAAAACCTTATATCATTGAAATGCGGAAGCTCTTTTTAATAGTATTATAGGCCCATAGCCATCCTTGATGTCGATTTAAAATAAGAAATTTAGTATAAAATCTCGAAAATTATGAAAATAAATACAAATTTCAAAACAGATTCAAACTTTTCTTTAAAAAGTGTCCTAATAATATCAAAACTAACAATAATTAGCATCGAAATTTAATAACCCTGTATATACGCGGCATAGAAGCGATATTTTCCAGTTGCATGCCATGTACACCAGGTGGTTCACTTATCTTGTCCACCTTTACCTGTGAGTATTGCCACCCAAATTACAAATTTCGTAGCAAGCGGTATGAAATAAATTAGTTTAGTCTTATTAAGACTAACTAAAAACTTATTAAGACTAACTAAAGACTAACCTAATTTATTTCATACCATTTGCTACGAAATTTGTAATTTGGGTGGCAATACTCGCAGGTAAAAGTGGACAAGATAAGTGAACCACTTAGTGAAACTACTAGAGATTTTCAAAATACTATCTATTAGAAGCATATTTATAATATTTTTTAAATGAACAAGACTATGGAGCCAGGGACCAGCATAGTCAGTTCAACTTAGCAACCAAAGTGTTACGGCTGCAGTTGGATCAAAATTTTCTTAAACATCTGGTACATCGAAGATTGATTTCAAAGGGAAAATTCTTATTAAATCACAATCCACCACCAACATTTAAAGCGAATTACACAGGTTTTCGTGACAATCATATTTTTTTTTAAATGGAAACCTAATGAACAGAAACTATCATGGGCTATATAAAATGTAGAATACTAAGTTTCCTAAATTTATTTACTAATTTTAAATACATGCCTTCAATAGTTTTGATATTACAGAAATTGGGCTGAATCCTATGTACGATTTAAATGGCAAAGTTATGGAATTAGAAGAAACCGCTCGGCCAGAAATACTACGTAACACACAGGCTTATCGTTGTATTATGAAGGGGAGGGCCACGACTTAAGGAAGTAAGCCCAATCGCGGATGAAGCAAATCCGATCGGTTAGGATTCAGCGGGACGCGCGGACGAAAACATCTTCACTGGCTTTTATATATTATTAGTATTAGTTCTTGGATAAAACTGCAACGGTTGATACCGGAAGCAGTTCACTTTCAAACCTAATTTTATTGGTGACCTTTAAAAAATTTAGGAAGATGTTTCGAATCATTGATCAAATTATTTTGTTGTCAAACAATTAAAATATGCCTTGTATTTTATCCTTACATTTAAATAAATTTGCACAGTCTCTCATTACCTTTTATATATTTTTGTCTGAATTGCTAGTTTGCCTACTAATAAATCGAAGTTGCGTGATTCCACACCACAAATTAATTCAATATAGGAACCAAATCTTTAGTGGAAATCATATTCAAACCGCGAATCGGCAAATAACTATAATAATTTAACAGATTCATACTACTTAATTGATAATAATAATTTGCTTTGTTTGGTAATTACAGTAATTTTCGAGATTATTAATTATACCTCACCTTATAAATCGTGAAATTGTCAAATCATTTTTAAACATTAAAAATAATAATCTGAATATTGAGAGCGTACTAAAACAAAAGAAATGTTTTAGTATTTAAAGTAAAATTATAAATCATTTGCTACTTACTGTCGTTGGCTCTAATCAACTTGATTTAATGCAAAATCAGCACGAAAAGTGGCTGCAAAACCAGAAAAATTATTTCACCGGTTTAACTGCCCCCAGCAAAAAAGTACATAACAAACTGTTATTGTTCCATGCGGTTTATGCGAAGTTTATGTGGTAAACTAAATGTGCAGCCGATATTTGTTGTTGGGTAACACGTGAGCAAATTAAAACTTAACCATAAAAAGGACGAAAACAGGTCAAGAACTCGAAGAAAGCATGCGCGCTTACTTCGGTTTGTAAATACCAGCCCCATAACCGCCCTGAAAATTTGATTTTTGTTTTTATATGTCGTGGAAAACAAGCGGCGAATTGAAAAAGCGTTGTGCACATATTTATCTTTCGAAAATGTACCGGCCCTGTTATGTGTGCCCGTGATGTTTTAATGTCCACTTCAACGAAACCATCGCGAAATAACAATATTTCGCCCTGGAAATAAACCTGCAATTGCCACAAATAAGCCAGTAATGTTTTTTTATTTTAAATCTGAACCTGGGCTGTAATTAAATTTTTCAAATTGCGTTACGATAAGAGTTTGCAGCTGGTTATGAATAAATTATTGAAATTTCAAACGTTTGTAAAATGATATCTAATCCATGTCTGTACAAGTTGGCAGCGGATAAATAGATGGTATAAATACAGAAGTCTCCGTTTTATGCTCTAATGAATAGTTTGTTATTCATGAAAACTCCCAACTCTAAAACTAAGGGATCTAAGATGTATTCTAGTACATATTAGGTTCTTATTTAAAAAAATCTGGTGTGATACACTCACACAACTACCTTTTACAGTGATCTTAAGCTGAATTCAAAAATGTAATAATATACCGGGTGTTCTATATAAAACAGGAGTTAATAAAAGAATGGGAAAAAACAAACGAAACCCATTTTAGAAGTATTAACGGGAAAATCATCCATATCACATCAATACACATTAAAAATGTAATAAAAATGTAAAGTTTGAAAAAAATCGTTAAAACCGTTTTTGAAAAATCTAAAAAAATTTAAAAATCACAAGAGTAAACACCTACTTCCGGTCATGCGATTTTCTTCAAAAGCTTGCTCTCGCATCTACATAGTACACAAAACTTATATATGAAGTTTTAATGCCATACCTCTTCATTTTTGAGATAATGTGTTTACAGACAGACAGACAGACACAGACAGACAGACCGACAGACCAATGAACAAAAACATGTTTTTTTGGTTGAGGGGACTCTAAAACGTGAAGATCTGTTAAAAAACTCAATTTCGAATTTTTGGGGTGAATCCAATCCTTCCTTTATCGTAAAAGGAAGTAAAATCAATTTATGACATTGTAAAAACGACACACATTGTAGTTTAGCGAGGAATTTATTTATTGCATTGAGAAGCTTACTTTTGAACAGTATAGATACATGTCTAGCTGTTATAAAGAAAATATCAAGGAAATGAGTTTCCCTAATTAAAAAAAGTTAAATGTATAAAGTAAAAAGTATTGTCTTTACCAAACTGTTAAGCTTGCTGAACAACCACTGTAAGCAAAGAAAACTCTCAGTACACTTTAGTATACCTACACACAGGGTTATTCAATTTCGATGCTCACCATTGTGATTTCGAAAACGGTAAGAGGTGCAAGGGGTATGAGTATAGTACATCGCACATCAGAAAAACGTCAACTACGTCGCTACATCAGGAAATATTTAAAATCAGCAAAATTTTAATAAATGATACACAATACATTGCAAATCATGAAAAGTTTAATATAATACATTTTAATACACCATATAAAATAGGTTAGGTTAGGTTTTGTATTGTATATTAAAATTTTAATACCTAACCTAACATTTTTCTGATGGAATTAAACCTGCAATTGCCACAAATAAGCCAGTAATGTTTTTGTATTTTAAATCTGAACCCGTGCTGTAATTAAATTTTGCTGTTTAGGAATAAATTATTGAAATTTCAAACGTTTGTAAAATTTTATCTAATCCGTGTTTGTACAGGTTCGTTGGGGATAAATAGATGGTATAAATACAGAAGTCTCAATTTTATGCTCTAATGAATAGTTTGTTATTCATGAAACCCCAACTATAAAACTAAGGGATCTAAGATGTCCTTTAAAATTGCAACTATTTGAATTTTTTACAGATAGCTGTACTTACGTTTTTTCAAAACTCATTTTTTCTTCAAATTAATATGGTTTTGTTTCTATACAATTCAATAACTTTTTAATCCACAATTACATCTCTTATATCTCACTTGAACGTTAGAAGGTTGGAACAAATAGATTTCTCAGTTATTCAAAGTTTTCGAGATACGTAGTCTTTGTTTTGGAATTTCGAAAAAACTAACTTTGTGGTTTATTTCAAATTCAGTAGGTTTAGAGTAATATGAGGATTATTGTATACAAATTTTGCTTACAACTCCCTTCATACATTTTTACATTGTAACATGGGAAACTATCACGACGGTCTGTTCTTGTAATACGGTGTTTGGTTCATGATACATTCGTCATAATCTTGGTTTTGGAGCGGTTTTTTAGAATGATAACTTATGTGATCTTGTTTGTTTAAAACAGTGGTTCTCAATTTTTTTTTGTCGTGGCCCCCCGACAGTCCCTTCAAAATTGTACTCATTATTATGTTCACTTCTTTCCACCAGTACTCAGCAGGTATACTCAGAAGGTATGTCTAGGCCTAGTCCTGTACATATCTTATAGGAAACAGGATCTGTATTCAAATCATTCAAGACCCTCTATGAGCGCTCTGTTCTCGGAGGAGAGTACCTAGACAACATATTTTTATTTTATTCTGAAACTTACCGTTGCCCCCTTAACAACTGCTGCGGCTCCTCATTTTTAATTTTTTTTTGTGGTGCCTGTTAAGAACCACTGGTTTCGAGCATGGCGTATTTTAGTCATACAGGTTTTAGAAACACAGGTCTGGGACCCGAGAAGAATTGAAATAATGATAGGCATTGGCAAAAACGACTTTACTCAAATTCTGTGTTAAAAAGTTATATACCACAGGTGGTTATGTTTAATTTTGCAGTATTTTATAAAATCATCGAAGATATTTTAGTTCCGCTTATGGATTTGTTTAATATACATGAAATTAAACCTAAATTCAGAGATATCGTTTGCGTAACGCCTATCGCCTAGACAACTAGTTATGTTAGAAAAAAGCCGTTCGGTGGTATTTCCGTTCGGTGGTGTTTCATTTCGGTGGCAAATTCTACAAACTCGCTTCAGTCGTTAGTAAATCCATATGGTAGTAGTCCACTTGGTAGCTATTTTGAATAACAGGAAATCTACATTTTGACAGATATTAAAATAACACAAAATCGGTCGAGCCACTCCGTGGAAGTTCATGTGATGCTGTTAAACACAATTGTCAAAAAGTCGGTGATGCTCCACATCGGTGGTGATCTACATCGGTGGTACTGTAGACAACTCGGTTATTACTACGTTATCAGCAAATCTCAGGTGCCTCAGATACTCTTTATTTAGATTCTTCAAAATGTGCTACGTTGCCTGGGTAAACATTTTTGAGAAAATTGTCCCCTTGTCCCACCCCACTTGCCGTTCCCACTCCACCTACCGTTTTTGATAGTTTGACAAATTATTGGGTATGTCAGGATACCTGCTCTCCACTATACAGCTTCTTAACGATTTTAATACAAGACAAATCTCTATTGAATCGAATGCTTATAGTCTATATATGCAAGGTATAATGGTACATTATACTCGTTCGTTTTCTCGATTAGCGTTCGTATTGTTTATAGTTGATGGCAAGTGTTATACCTTATACCCAGAGGGGAAACCGCGGCTGGTAGATCTCAAACTTTGTTGCCAGTCTGTTCATTATAGTTTTAGTAAAAAACTCATATAATTGCGGACAAAACAATGGAAACACTAGTTTTTTATATCTTGTAAATACGTCTTTTGTATGTCATCGGATCACAGTCGTCACTTCGCGATTTTATTGTAACAACTAATTCTCAATGTGACATTTTATTAAGCCAGTATGACATGGAAGACATAATGACAACGTTTAAAATCAATACAAAACGAGCACTAAATTAATGTTGGCGTTTCCATTTTTTTGCCCGCAATAGTACGTTTGCGACAGTAAACTTAGTGGTCTGTAATTATGGAGATTTGATATATTGCTTTCTTCTGCAAGAGAATTATTATACTGTATGGTAGCTATTTGGAATTTTTCTATTTTCCAAGACTTGGTTGTATCTCTGCGGTAATTCCATCATTACCGAATGATTGATTGTTTTTCATGATTTTGAACTAGTGATGGGCTTATTCGAATGAAAAATAACCGGTTATCCGGTTATTGAAATAACCTTTGTAACTCGGTTTTCGTTCCAAGTATTCGAATGAAAAATAACCTCATGCTGATACGTACTACGCTTTGAATATAAAACCTCTATTCAAAGGTACTACGTGCCATATCTTAGCGACCTACGCAGTGCTCAAAATTCTGTAAATATAAATACGTCATAACTCATAAACAAATCAGGTTGTACTGAAAACACCATTTGGTTATCGCGTACTTACCTCCTATCATAAAAAATATCAAATTATTAAATTCTGGGGACCTGAAACCTGAACGCCTAAAAACTGCAAACGCATCAAGCTATAAAACAATTTTTTATTTGCTTACATCTCCAAAGGTTCAAAACAAGAGGCGGCGCCTTTAACCCGCCCGATCGATAAAGATAAACGTTTTACAACTGTTTTTATTGCGATTAGCAAGCAGTCCCGCATATTTCTTTCTTTCTACACTTCTTAATAAATACCTTTTAATTTCCAATACATACAACATAATGTACGGTCGGCGCCTTGGAAATCGGGCACTACACACTATTATGATATATTTTGCATGTATTTTTTAAGTGTATAAACTGGGTTTTTACAGTTATTATGGTTTTAATTGTTACGTCAGATTGTTTATTGTTTGTCAATTATGAAATGCCATCTCACATTAATGAAGTAACCGGAGCAAGAATACTCCAAAGACTAGAAGAATATATTACGTGTCCCGATTTCTAAGGCGCCGACCGTACATACTATGTTTTGGTTCCTCTGCTATCTGCAAGTTACGATGTCGATGGAGATGACGGTGAACCGATGTCGATGCAGATGACGGTGAACCGATGTCGATGCAGGTGACGGTGAACCGCCAACCGGCAAACCGGCTGACTTCATCGAAACGAATCGAGAGCCAAAATTTATTCGAATGATTATTCAAATAATCATTCGGTTATTAATATCATTCGAATGCAAATAATTCGGTTATGAAAATTGTCCGGTTATGCCCATCACTATTTTGAACGTTGTTTTTCCTCTTCTGTGATATCAGGAATGTCTTTCGAACCTACCTACATCCGTTTTTTTAAGTTTTTACAACGTTTTTCCAAATTATCTGGTATTGTTCATATTGTATAATTCGTGATATTAACGTTCAACCTTTTTTTAAATGCATGTTCTATCTATTCTTGTACTTTCCCTCTTGTTATTTATTTCAACTACCTTTTGGTACATATAGAGAGCTTCTTTTATATGATTTCGGAGGCTTTCACAACTATTGTCATTGCGTAACAAACGGCTTCTGGGATTGAATCGTGTTATTATTGAACTCGAAGAACTAAACTTTTCGCCCATTTTCGTAAGGGGCTTCATCAAGAGAAAAGCAAAAAAGCACGGTTGCTCAACGTGTAAACCACGCCAGAAGTGACACTCTTCTAACGTTCAGAAGGAGAAAGGCCAGAATTTATAGACAAGTATCATCGCGGTTGAGTGACGGTGGGCGATGTTTAAAAACGTGTATTATCTGCAAATCCCCATTCTTCTTTAGCAGAAAGATTCGCTAGGCCACTGAGGGGACGGGACAAAAGCTCCCTTCCTTCTATGTGGAAATTAATTTTCTGGTAGTGTTACTTATATTTCCTTCTGTAGTTTTATACTTTTTACGACTACCCTCCTTGCAACTTTTTGTTAATTACATTACTTGTTTTGTGTGTTTGTTAGTTTATATTTCTTTTTGATATTCTTTTTATTGTTCATTGCGAAGTTTTAACTTTTCTACATCGAACAATAACCGAACACTTACAACAACGTATATGGGACGTAGACTCTAATCCACGAATAATTTCTTTTTTCATGTACCGAATACTTCGAGGAATGTCGTAATGGGCACACCACAAATCAACGCAATGTCAAAAATTCGGCGATGTTATGGACTCGCAGTTTGAAATAATCCTCTTCCGTTTACACCGTGCCGCTTCATTTAAAGTATTAGCATGTTCGGTGGCTTTTATCCGACGAATTGCTTCATCTTTTTTAAGAAAACGATCGTTTTTCGCTCGTTGGGAGCGATTTCAAAATTGTCAGTCAAAACTGTCAGAACGAGCATGGGCGCGAAGCGACAGGCCTGCTGCGGAGCCAGCTGACAGAGGCGAAGTTGCCCGAATAGGGTTGGCTGCGTTTCATAATAAACTTTAATTTTGTATGTAACAATATGAGAAGCGTGATTAAAATATTTAGAAACATTTTTTTAAATTTTAATTAAATAAATTCGTGAAATTTTAATACAACTTTAATTGTTTCATAAGTATTTTAAATGGTCGAATATACGACTAGCGTTTGGGACAGCTACTATCTTAAATACTTGTTTGGCGTCACTATTCTATGGTCACCTCCACCGGCAATATTGTTTATAACACTGACATATGGATCTGATGTAGTCAATTTCATTTTTAGTAGTTTGGTTTGAATTATCCCATCTTTTACGTGGACAAGCAGACACGTGCATTAATGAAGTTTCTTCCACCCCACTTTCATTATACAGGGTGTCCCAGAACTGCCTCCCCACCGGTTAGTTATAGATTCCTTAGGTTCTAATAAATCGATTAAACCTAATATACCTTAGTACAAAGTCCCTAGAGTAAGAAGTTATAGGGCCTTGAAGTTTTATTTTTTATTTTTTTTTTAATGTCAATTTCCACAAATGTAAAGATACCGATTTGAATTTTGGTACATGCGCACTATTCTATATTGCACTAGTAAACAAATTTTTGATACACTAGACTTTACTGTAAAAGGCACTTTACCTATATCTGAAAAATCTTTTTAGCTATAACTTGGTTACTTATAACATTTATTTAAATTTTAAGTTATCATCGGAAAGAAAATTAAAGAGCATAAAAAGAAAGTACTCTTAGTTCATAAGCGTGAAAGCAACCGTTTACCTTAAAATGCCCATCAAAGGTTTTTGGTTGTCATTCAGGCGTGTAATTATCAAGTAGCCATGATCACAAAAACAATGGGTAATGATTGTGATCTAGTAAACAACAATAATAAATCAATGAATGAGGTCTTTTTCTTCTTCTTCTTCTTTCTTATGTATGTATGTATGTATAATCTGTAACCTCATTTACCTTCCGGTGTAGAGGCTGGTGCTTTATGCGCTGGCATCTGGCGGTAGAATACTCAACTTGCCCGGGATTCGGGATACAGAGTTGAAGTGCGCCTTTGGTGCTTGCGCAGAAACCATTGTGTGATGTGTGCGTCTTGGTAATGTGTTGACCTTGTTACTCTATCTCTTAGGTCTGTAGTTTTGAGTAGAGCACAGTTAATTTGGTGCCCAACTGTGAATGGTATCACCGAGCCCGATTCCAATCGCCAAGGCTATGGAAAAATTCCGACCCCCGCGGGATTCGAACCGAGGACTTGCTTAATGCAAGCGTGGCGCTTACCCAACTGCGCCACGCGGCTTCGTATTTCTTCTTTCTTATATGGCATTCCATATAAGTAGGCTGACGCTGACGCCTGTTTTTCCCCATTAAACCTCTTCCGAGGTGGATGCCAGCATTCTCTCCACCGTTTTTGAGGTCTGCCTTGGGATCTTCTTCCAACGGTTTTATTAAGTTTTGTCTTCTTCACGAGGGCGTTGTCATCCATTCTGTCCACATGTTTATTCCACTGTTTCCTTCTCTCTCTTGCCCATATGGGTGCGTCTTGAATATTACTTAATTGTCGCAATTCTTCACTTCTGACTCTGTCGTCTAACGTTTTTCTGTGGTCCTCATCATTTGTATCGTTCTAGATATACCCGTCCTTGTCTCCACTGCATATGTTAAAATGGGCCTTACTGCTGTTTTAAAAATTTTTGTTTTGCTTTCAGTTGTAAAATATTTATTTTTCCATACTATGTCTTTTAGTCGTCCTGCTATTTGTGAGGCTTTTATAGTTTGCTGTTGTACTCCCTGTTGTAAGTCTCCGTGGCTACGTATTGTTGTTCCCAGGTGCCAACCTCTTCTATTATTTTTCCTTCCACTTCTAACTTGCATCTTGTATGTTCTTTAGAGGCTACCATACATTTTGTTTTTCCTATGTTAATAATCATGTTTAAGTTTCTTCGCTTCCTTATTGAAAGTGTGAAGGAGCCTTTGCAAATTAACTTCAGAGTCCACCATTAATACGGAGTCGTCAACGTAGCAAACTATGTGGAAGTATGTGTTACCCATTTTATATGCTATTCTAGGGAGATTCTCTATTATTCTGTCCATGATAAGGTTGAAAATGAAAGGGCTGAGCGAATCGCCTTGTCTTATTCCGGTATTTATTTGTACGTCTTCACTCAGTACATATCCTACTCTGATGTTCGTTTTACATTGTGTGTTCATTTCGTATGTGAGGTTGATCAGTTTCTAATTAACATGTTTTTCTTGCATTATTTGGATAACGTCTCTTAGTTGTACCATATCGAAGGCTTTGGTCATATCCACAAAGCACATATATGCTGGATTGTTAAATTCTCTGGATTTTTCCGAAATTTATTTCACTGTGAATATAGCGTCGACAGTAGATCTGTTTTCCTGAATCCCTGCTGCTCGTCTCGTATTTGGATATCTTCAGTTAATAAATGTAATATTATTTTTGTAAATACTTTTCGCGTACTACTACGTAGTTTTCGGGGGATGTTTTTTTGGCATTTTTTAAATATTGGTATTGTGGTATTGGTTTTCCAGTCTTTGGGTATTTGTTCTTTCTTTATTATGCTCATGGAGAGTTGTGTCAGTTCTTGATATAGGTGGCTTCCTACATACTCCAGCATCTCGTTTGTGATGCCGTCTGGTCCTGGACTTTTTCGACTTTTTAGGTGTTTAACAATGTTTGTTGTTTGTTCTACTGTTATTTCTATGTTTTATTCTTCTGTTTCTTCAAACTTGGATTGGTCATTTTGTTCTTCTCCCTTATACATGTTTTTAAAATAGTTTTGCCATTCTTCGACTGTAACTTTGTTGGTTTGTACGGTATCTTTTATTTCTTGCTTGTTTCTTCTTAGCATTCCTCAGATTTCCATTCCCTTCGGAAATTTCCCCCAGTGATCTTGTTTAATTTGTCTTTTTCTTGTGTTCACTAGGTTTCGTTCACTAACGTACACATTCCAATTGTCTTGTGTTTTATTGTGTATATACTGTATGTCTGCCCTTTTCTTTCTTTTTGCTAACCTCTTTATTTCTGGTGTGAACTATGGTGGTTTATTGGTTGTATTGGCATTTATCCGTCTTTGGCCTAAGGCTTCTTTCGCCGCCTTAATGACATTGTGTTTTATAGTTGTCCACTGTTGGTCTAAGATTTCTTGTTCTTTGATTCGGTGTTTTGTCAATTTCATGTTTTAGGCGATTTTCATACAGTTGTTTTATAGTTTCGTTTTCAAAGTATTCTATCTTAAACTTATTTACGTAGATAGGTTTCTGTTTTGGAGTTGTTTGTATATTGAGTTTGAGTTTGCATAATACTAGTTTGTGATTGCTACCTACATTGGCAGAGTTCAGCGTTCTTACATATATTATTGTCTGATGCACAAATTTTCTGTTGGTTATGAAATAGTCTATTACTGATTGTTGGCCTCTCGTATTTTGCCATGTATATTTATATTTCATTTTGTGATTGTAGAATGTATTGTTTATTCTTGAGGTATTCAGAGCACAAAAGGTCTTTAGCATGTCACCGTTAGCATTTGTATTTTTTTCATTAAATCTCTGCGTTACTCCTGCCAATATACTATTGTCTATTCTAGGGTTAAGATCTCCCATTATTATTATCTTATCTTGTGGTCTTATTGTGTCAATGTCCGCTTTTGCTTCTTGCCACACCACTGTATATAAATATATAGTCGTCGATTTTGATTTTCCCTTTACCCTTTTTCTTCGTTTCGCTGATAGCAGCTATGTCAATTTTATGATCCTTTAGTGCTTCTATTATTTCTTGCTCCTTTGATGTCCCAAGTCATGATATTCCATGCTCCGATTCTGATTATTCCTTTTTTCCAATCCGTTATCCTTTTCCTAGCAGGCGTCGTCAACTTTAAGTTCCGTCCTTGTTCCGAGACTTCTTCGGGTCTGTGAGCGTTGATTTTTTAACGCCTGGTAGGCTGCCAACCCGTTCCACCATGAGGTCGGTGACGGATAGTAACTTAAAATTTAAATAAATGTTATAATTATAAGTAACAAAGTTATAGCTAAAAAGAGTTTTCAGCTATAGGTAAAGTGCCTCTTACAGTGAAGTCTAGTCTATCAAACATTTTTTTAGTAGTGTAGTACATAATAGTGCGCAAATCGGTATTACATTTGTGGAAATTAACATAAAAAGAAAAAGTTGAACTTCAAAGCCCTATAACGTCTTACTTGAGGGACTTTGTGCTAAGGTATATTAGGTTTAATCGATTTATTATAACCTAAGGAATCTATGACTGATCGGGGGGGGGGGGGGAGTTCTGGGACACCCTGTATTTTCATAGTTGCAACTATCAATAGTTAGAAATGTCCCTTCCAAATTAAAACTATCTCATTTGTACGTACGTTCTGAATATTCAGATATAAATCTCAAATCTAGAGCTATTATTCTTCTTCTTCTTCCTCTTATTATAGGCCAGTGGCCTGTTTTAACCACAAAGTGGTTCTGTGAGCCCTCTTTACCCTTAGGCCGGGTAGGTGACTAACCTTGCCCGTCGAAACTGAGGAAGAGTTCCCTTGTTCGGGGTTAACGACTACCGCAGGTGTTAGCGTGGTAGCCGGGGAGCGTACGATTTTCAAACTCTAGAGTCGCCGGGATTCGAACCCGGGCCGGCCGCCTGAGGGGCGAGCATTCGCTCGCGGGGCCATCCGCTCACCTTAGAGCTATTATTATTTTTAATATTATCTAGAATTGGCTAATTGTATACAAAATTGCAAATTACCATGTTTTACTGTAAAATTGAAAGCATTAACGATTATTGAATTATTTAGACAAACATAAAGCCTGCTTATGAGAGCAGGATAATTAACTATTTTTAACACATCTACGGCCAGTCTTATGAAAACCACTAATCTGAAGTTAACTTTTAATTCATTGTTAAAATAAATAAAAGCGCATCAAAACGTTAGTGCTTACGGCATTTTATTCATTAGTAAAGAAATTTTGATGGTCTTTTGTTTATTTTAACAACGAATTAAAGTTAACCTCAGATTAGTGGTCGTTAATAAGACTGGCTGTAAATGTTCGAAAATTACCACATCACAACGAAATATTATTATCAGATGAGCCATGTGAATTTGTTAAAAATGGTTGAGGTTATAGAATTACTTGCGTACTATTGTTTGGCATAAATAATTGTTAGTGCTTACAACAAATTGTAAAGTATGGAACGTGTGCAATTCTGAAGTACAATTAAAGAAATTCTAGAAAAGTATAACTTTAGTTACATGTCATGGTATTCTACAATCTGTGGGAATTAGCAGAATTAATATTTATTTTCCGTGTAATAAATCCATATTTAAATATTAAAGCTCAAAATTTGGGGTATAAATTGTTGTGTTATTTTTGAATAAGTCCTGAAATTTCCATAAATCTATTGTAACTGAATAGTAATACTATCAAACCGATGAAGTGACTGCTCCAACTTAGATATTATGCAGTAAGAAACTGATACGTATGTTAAACCCTAAACCTACTTCATTTACACCCTACGATGTAACCAGCAACTTAATAAGACATAAAACAGACACGAAATTATGTAGAAAGCCAACTTTTTTACGATTGTTGTAGAGAATTGCAATACTTTAATGTAAGGGAAAAGTCCAAACTAGCTTTTCCAGCATTTATGTGTTACTAGTTTAACAGCGTGTGAGATTTGAAGTACACAAAAATGCCAGCAAAAGCTTAACTTTAAATTTCAGCCAAAGCATCCCCGCTTTCAGTGACACCAAGCGCATTTGCTATTCCTACCTCCCTGCCTTATTTATTGGCTAATTCATTTCCATTTCCAAAACGCATCCGTAGCCCTGGCAAAGCCCAGTGAATATACTTTGATGACAGATAATAACCCTAAAGAACGGTGTTTTACTATAAATCGCGATAAATTCAAATTTTCGCACACCGTGAAATTTCCCGACCCCGTAAATCGCGATTTAAATCCAAAATCACGTTTAAAGAGATAGTGGGCAAGCCAAGGGGCAACCGAATATTAGGGGTCGGGGATTTTATAGCTGAGCCTCCAATCGTGTGAAATACGCCAGTTAATTATTATGCCGGATCGTTCTCATTAAATAATTCCACTCGCCGTTGCTTCGTCCACATAGAAGGTGGTCGGTGCAGCTTGATGTTTCATACAAATCGAGCGGCCGCCGAACATTCAGATTAAGGTTGTCGCAGTCACATTCACGAATGTGGCGGTCATTTTTCAAATTACCGAAATTGATCCCTTGCCCTTTGCAGGCTCCGGTTTTACCGCCAGTTTTGACTTGATTGATGGCATTATTTGATATCGACCGATGTTATGAAAGTTGGTAACCGCACAGCGCTGTTAATATCTCCTCCTACTTTCCGACTTTTAACAATGAGCTATCCGCATTTTTCATTTGCAAAGCTTAAGTGAAGTAGCAATTATTGTAAAATCATCTTCGACTATTTTCTGATTATCTGGCAGCATTTCATAGTGGTTTCCACAACAGCTGTTTTACTTCCAAAATATTAACAAATCCTGAATTAATCAGACAGGTGCACAAAACCAATAAAACCAAATCGTCACCAGATCGTCGACGATTTTTCGAGATAAATCCGCTCGAAAAGCGTCACACAATGACATAGTACAGTTTCGAAAGTAAAATTAGGACTCCTAAAAATTTCCAACAACGAAACGAAAACTGGAAAATAACCCCACCCGAAAGCTTTCGAAAGGAAGGAATGCCAATTGTGAATTCAAAAATTACCAAAAAGTATATAGGCAACCTGAAATACACGACGACGATTAAAGTCACCAAATTCACAGTAATGTTGGGTCGAAATGAGAAATAACATTTTCGGATTGTTACCAACTTGCTCACTATAACGTACTTTTTTGTTGATGAATATTACCAGTTTCTGTCGATCTTCATTAATAATTCAAGGCGTTGAAACCTAATGAAACATTTTAAAATAATTCCATAACATTTCCTAATATTTTCATGGCTTTTTCTAATAATGTAGTTTTAACGATGTCATAATAATTTCAAAATTATTTATTTATTTAATTCGCACTCAGCCAACAGCCGTTAGGCCAATTATAGGCGTCGCTGTGCAGTTATGAGGACTTCCAACCCCACTAACGACTGTCATGATGTTGTATGACCGCCGGGACCAACTTTTTTCCGTGATAGCCGTACCACGAGGCGCCGAGAGATGCAGCCGTGGAACTCCCATCCAAGTTCTGACCAGAGACAGCGTTGCTTAACTCTGCTGATCGAACGTGGACGCTTGTTCAAGCTACACCACTCGGGACTCATTTGATAGTATTTTATAATAATTTTGTAACATTTTAAATATTTTCTTACTTTCCTAATGAGTTTATAATATTTTTCAAGAATTTCAATAATTTTATTGCCATTTTAAAGTAATTAGTTAACATTTTAATAACGAATTTCATCCTAATAATAACTTCCTACAATTTGTTAAAGTAATTTTATAGAATTTAATCATGATTTCACAGTAATTCCATGGACTTAAATAATGTCTTCAATAGATGTAACAGTTTTACAATAATTTTAGAGCACTTCATAGTAATTTCATTGTTTTTTTATAATTATCTGAACAATTAGCTTAACCCACGCGTCATATCATTTTAGCGTTTCTTCGTCTGCCACTTCAATCCTTTGTTTTGGACTGAGTGGCGCATCTAACTATTCGAGTCCTTCAATTTTTCACTGTTGTCTTTATAGATCAGTTCTTACATCAAAATAAATAAATAGTCGTTCAACAGTTGGGCAACATCCTGCAGCAGTGTAGCAGCTAAGTTTGTACGATTAACGTTAAATGACGCTGAAGGAAGCAAGCCCAATCGGGGAATCTAATAGCTAGCTAGACGTCTTAGCCGCTCAGACAGGAAGGCTACGTAACACACAGGCTAATCGTTGTATTATAAAAGGGAGGGTGACGATGTATGGAAGTAATCCCAATTACACAAATCCAGCGGAACGAACAGGCTGACGCAGCTTTACTGGCTTTTTTATATACTATTTCATCATAATAATTCGTAAAATTTGGTAATAATTTCATATAATTTGCTTTCTTACGCATATATGAGGAAGTTTTCTAGTTTCAATATATGTAATTTTATGCCAAACATCCTGTAGCAGTGTAGTAGCTAAGTTTGTGCTATTACCGTTAGTCTGATATCTAGCCAGACGCATTAAACACTCAGACAAGAAGGCTACGTAACACACATACTTATCCTTGTATTGTGAAAGGGAGGGCGACGACGTATGGAAGTAAGCCCAATTTTGCCAATCCAGCGTGACGAACAGGCTGACGTAGCTTTACTCGCTTTTTTATATACGATTTCGTCATAATAAAGCATTTCATACTAATTCGTAACATTTGGTAGTAATTTCATATAATTTGGTTTCTTACGCTTATGATATGAGAAAGTTTTCTAGTTTTAACATATGTAATTGTATGCCGAACATCCTGTAGCAGTGTAGTAGCTAAGTCTGTGCTATTACCGTTAAATGAAGCGGAAGGAAGCAAGCCCAATCGGTGAGTTTGATATCTAGTCAGACGTCTTAACTCTTAACTAGTGATGGGCAGAATCGAATACTTTTCATAATGGAATACATTGCATTCGAATACTTTTGAGAATCGAATGATCATTCGAATGCAAAATCACACTTCCGAATTCAGATTCGCGGTCGTACTGGAGGAGTGGTGAGACGGTGCACGTGCACAAAGAAAAAATAAAAATTTTGATTGTAGGCGGTTCAGCTTACCCTATTAATAACGGATATTTGTTTTTAATAATTTCTTAAAATTTATAGTACCGAAAATGAATATATGGAAGGAACTGTTCATAAAATAGTTTTTTATTGTTGTTACAGGCCTATACGTATTTCTTTTGTATATAGACTGTGGCTGTGTTAAGCTAAAACTGAAACTATTCGAGTACGAATCGTGTACCAAGCGCCGACGCATTCGGATCGGTATCGAGATCACGCCCGGCGAGATTTACAAACACCAATTCGAATCATTAGAATACGCTCAAAGAATCGAATGCATTCGAGATCTTGCGAGAATCGAATACTGTAGTAATTTGCATTCGAATAGTCCCATCACTAGTCTTAACCTATCAGATAGGAAGGCTACGTTACACACATGTTTATCGTTGTATTATGAAAGGGGGGGTGACGACGTATGGAAGTAAGTCCAATTTCACCAATCCAGTTGACGAACAGGCTGACGCAGCTTCACTCGATTTGAACATAATTATAAAGCATATCATAATAATTCATAACATTTGGTAATAATTTCATATAATTTGGTCTCTTACGCTTATGATATGAGGGTTTTAAAGCTTACACGTTTTAATTAATCAAAATGAAGTTTGTGTACTAATTTATTAATATTTAACGATTTCTAGAAAGTTGCTTAAGTGTATTCTATAAAAGCGTCTTTGTTTATATATTCCAAGTACTCGTATTCTATTGTTGTGGCTTAAAGGCGTATTTTTCATTATATTAAAAAAATTTAGAAACTCAATTTGAAGCTGTTAGGTTGTTCTTTATTATTCAGTGTGAATGCTGGAAATGTTATATTTACCGGTTTTTAGCTTTTCGCAACTAGTTACAGTTCAAGTCACCATGGATCTGTCTAATATACAGTGGGGCTGTGCATTTGCATGTCATCCTTCTACTTTCTTCTCTGATATCGTTTTGAGCAAACTCAACTAAATGTAATTGAACATGCCTAATTAACTTCTAGGGTTAAATATCACAAAAATACTAAATTGAAGAATCTGAAATTGAAGGACAACCTTGGAAACCAATCAGAAAACACTTTGGACTGACATAAAATTCTTGTTCAAATAGATTTCAAATAGTTGTAAAATGTATAAACCCAATAGCTGAGTCTCAAGCGCCGAATTATTTGGAAGTGAACAATGTTTTAGTAGATTTACTATGTTAGTTTTACCGTCTACTTCGGTAACGGGAATACATTTTTTCTCGAAAAAACCGTGTTACTAATATTTTAATCTTTTAATGTGAACATCAAAATCAAACATCATGAAAAAGGGGTCAAATAACAATTAGTACTACTTAATTGTCTGTGCGTTTCATGGACACTAGTCGAGAGTTATCTTAAAAAATTAAATAGTTTCATAAGTTAAAATTAAAGTTTCGAAAAACTAGGTACATGCATTTCGAAGTCAGTTCATGTCCGCCCCTAAAAGTTGCTCATGCCGCCATGGCGAAAGTGTGGCGTAATTTGAGGGCCCTTTCTGTTGTAAAATTAATATTTCTTAGAGAATTCAGGTCACATCTTGGTGCAACTTGTGAATGTTAATTTTGGCCACCAGTTTTCCATGGCCAGGTCGCATCTGGAAAAATGTGTTATCGATTAAGGGATGCTTTACAGTGGAGTGACTCGCATGCAGGTAGCGCGTGCTAGTTTCCAGTAAGGGTGTATCTTATATTAAAAATCAGGCTGGGATATAAAATAAATTTGCATTTGTTTGCACCGAAACTGCCTATATACGGAATTTAATCGACAGCGCATGAAGCTGCATGTGGACGCTTCATTGCAAACATCCCCATGGAACACACCCCGCCTTCGCATCATGTCAACAACTCTGCTCCGTCAACCGCATTTCCACTGATGTCACCATCCAGCTGCAAAATGAAATTAAGCGCTTATGCGTTTCGCATATTATACAGCACTTATCAAAAACCTAATTAGTTTTATGCGTTTTTTGATGGTGCATCTTTGCAGTTCCGCCTCACTTACAACATTTACAAGGGAACAGCCCAACGCCGTTTTGACAATGATTTTAGAACTTTTCAAACACTTCCCAGCCGAACTTTTGCCTTTGTAGACGTCGAGGGGTTTTGAATTTGTTGGATGTCGGGGCAAGTAGGCGTCAGGGTAAATTTGCATATGGATGGCGAAGAGTAGGTATTAAACCCTTAATGTTCAAAACACAATCCACAACAGTCGGCAGGGTTAATCACAGCGTGATGTACTAAAAGTATTAACAAATAAAAATGTGAATGCGCGTTGGTATTCTCACAGCTGCGGCATTAAGCGGATTAATACGAAATCATTATACACGTTTTCCAAACATTATAATTCTACCTCATAACGGTTAAAACCTTGTACGAGTCTATCTACCACAGGAACTCATCATATTTGTTAACACGTTTTACTGTAGTGTCCAACCAGAGATTATATTTATGTGAATTGTGTGAAATGTGTCTACTCGATGGTTCTTATGGCAATTCATGAAAAACGGCAAGCCATTGAGTAACAAAAATACAGTAATTCCCAATATATTGTTATTGAGCTTACTTGTTGGCACTTACTAGATATAATCTGGGACTGGGAAAACTATAAATATCTTCGGAATTTTTACAGCAATAAAATTAAGGACAGGAAAAACCAATATTATGAAAATAGTCGTGGAAATCCAAAGATGTGGAAAACTGTCAAACTTTTAACGAAACGACAAACAAATACTTCTTCAAACATTTTATTGGACGGAGAAGAAATTAACAATGCACAGGATATTGCTAATAAATTTAATCAGTAGTTTGTAAATAGCATATTAGAGCTAAACAGTTCCATTATTATAAACGACAGTTTTGAAGAAGCTACGTTTCCGGATAATATCAGTACTTCTAAATTCAAAACAATTACATTAAAGGATATTAAAAAGTCAACAGCTAAAATTAAACGGAAAGGTTGTTTCGATCATATTACAGTAGGTGTAATTGCAGATGATTTATCAGTTGTAGGTGAATTCCAGAATCATGGAAAATATTTAGAGTTGTTCCACTACCTAAAGTTAAATTAACTAACAAGTACGAAGAATTTCGACCAATAAATGTGTTACCGGTATACGAGCAAATTATCGAACTTATTCCGAAAGATCAACTCCAAATATTTTTAGATAAACATGACATTATAAGTAAAAACCAATCAGGATTCAGAACTAAACATTCGTGCGAAACATCGTTAAACTTGGTTCTCATGAATTGGAAAAGTGACTTAGAATTAAATAAAAGTGTAGTTATTGTTTTTCTAGATTATAAACAAGCGGTTAGTGAATAAACTACATAAATATGGAATACGTGGTTTCAAAGTTATCTCACTCATCGACTACAAACTAAATACTTCAATCAGTTCTAGTACTAGAAACATGCAGAATGTTAGATTACCTAAACTTACAAAAAGCAGTTCCAAAAATTGTTTCTTTTATAAAGGCTTCAAAATGTATAATAACCTAAGTGAAGTTAAACGAACTCAAAATGTCTATAAGTTTTTAAAAAACCAAGCGATTATGTCAAGAAAAATGATTAGTTAAATAAATATATAAACAACTGTAAATCTTAAAACAGTTTATAACTAAATAAAGATTATTATTATTATTCTTAATCTATAAATAGTCTGATATGTTCATGTAGATTATTTAGGTAGTAACAACATAAGCTAACTGAAAATATGTGGTTCTACGTGTGTACAGTAACGTTGAGGTTGAATGCCATCGTTAGTGTTTTCCAGCCATACATTAACAACAAAAACTCATAATAATACTATGCACCAAGATAGGAATACTCGACAGCTGAAGTGATGTAAAAAATAAAATTATTTTCTCAAGACGCCATTGGTTTAGGACGGTACATCCAGCGTTTTACTGAAATCTGATATTTAAAATAGTTGCCTGGGTGGTTGACTGGTTTAGATTTTTCTGGGAGCGACGATGGATTTAAACTCATTTGTTAGATTAAGACTTGTTGAATGTATCATGTGTAGTGTAAGTCACATGCCACCCATTACCTACGTTGCACTACCCGCACGGTATGAAAGATCCTACAATAAGTGCCTTGAAAAAAATATAAACGCTGGTAGCGTGGTAACACAAAAAGGTGTAATAACTGATTTTAATCTTTTAAATTTCAAAAATTGTATTGTTTATATTATGTCTCTAAAAGTTTTTTAACACAATTATTGGATGTAAAGATATGGAAATCTATTTTCATCCGTAACCCAATTTTTTAATAAAAAAAGAAAAGCTCGCACTCGATAATCGTCCGTCATCTGCCTTGTTAATAACACCTCACTGTCCGAGCATCGACTTCTCTTCTTTAAGACAGTTTAGACATTAAGACCCCACGGTTACCAAAGCTGAATAAGGGAATTGTAGCACTTTATATTTCTGAATTGGCGTCGCTGCGAATCGAACCCAGATTTTCCACACGGCTAACACTCCACTACCTTTTTCTTTCAAAATTATAACAAGTCAACTGTTTTTTCATTTAGAGCCATAATTTTCGTGGCTAGCAAATCAACATAAGTGAAACTGAAAAGTGGTTTTATGTCATTTTTGTCTATACAGATGCATTTCTAGGATGTTTTACATAGGTACCAAGATGCAGTTTCGATGACAATTAACAGATATTTATTAACCACCTTGTGTTATTTGTTAATTTAAGACTTAAATTGAAGCTTTAACAAGTCCGTTTTGTTTAAACATTTCTTCAAAAATGAATATTTTTGGAATTTACTAAGCTACACTTTGATTTTTTGTCTTAAGAAAGAGACGTGCTGTTTACGTGTTGGCATGTTAAAGCTCTGTATACCTGTATACTTTTTTTCGTTATATACATAATACTCCATTGATCAAGTCATTTTCTGTTTTATAGCAATTCAGCACGTTTTTACTGTATCTATTTTGGATTTTTTTGTGAAGCGTAAACCGTTTACGCGCACTTAGACCTCAAAGTGGCTTGTTGTGCTACCTCCAAGTCACGTGTGTGTAGTATTGTTACTCTACGTCATAGACCAGTCTTCAGAAGAGAGCGACGGTAATTGTTCTCAACGTCACCACCACCTCGGTGGCACAGTGGGTAGAGCCAAGATTGCAATCAGCAAGTTCCCAGTTGGAATCCATAGATACGCGGATTTTTTTCCAAATTCCACTGAATCGGTACTCAGTCGGGTGACTAGTCTATTTTAGTCTGGACCTATAAATAAATAACTATTTCTAAATTCGTGAATGTAGAAATCAGAAATTGATCTTTCTATTGAAGCATGTTATTCAATCCAAGAACTATAACAGACATTGCAGGATGACTTCATACCGAATCCACATTAGAATTGTAATTTTTTATGACCACTCTGTGCTGTGTGAAAATCCGAATTGTTGATTATCTAAGGTGTTTATATAGACATAACTGTGTGGTCTTTATTACAAATTTTTCACATTTCCGATTGGAATTTAAAATGTTTTAAATTAATTTTACAGTCTGGCAACGATATGAGGAGGGGGGGAGGGATATTTTTAAAACTATTAGAGTTACATAAATATTGTGTATATACAAGTAGGTACGAATGTGGTGCACATTACTAAAATAGTTTTGATTATACAGGGTGGCTCAAAAGTGTGGTGAAATATTAATCATTTTCATATAAAGTTGTATGGGTCTAACGTCAATTTTTTTGGAGATATTAACGATTTTATGCAACAAAATGCCGAACTTCCGGCGGCTCCTATAAGTAACAGAAAACAAGTGAATGAAGGAAAATATTACCAAAAAATACGTTTTTTGTGAACTACCTTTCGAGTGTAAAATTAAAATGATAGATCTGGATATTAGGCTATACACAT
>CALNHX010011379.1:0-32590 GCA_940337035.1 Agriotes lineatus
ATGCTTTGCGTTTGTTATCTATTAATTGTTGTAGTTCGTTATTCCATATTTTAGGTCCTTTTCTCCTGTAGTTCTTCCGTCTTGTCCCTAGGGCTTCTGCTGCTGCTTTGTGTATAGTTGTTTTTTTTTATGACTTTCTATTCTTCATCTACGTTTTCTTTTGTTTCTTCTTGGGATAGGTAGTTTGTTAAACGTGTTTGGTATAGATGCTTGATGCCGTCATTTTGCAATAGGTATGTTTTATATGTTTCTTCTGCAGTTACCTTTTTTGTTTTTTATTGGATTTTACCCATGGTTTTGGAATGGTTATTTTGCTTATTACTAGGTAGTGGTCACAGCCTATGTCGCTGCCTCTGTACACATGAGTGTCCGTAACTAGCGAAGTCAGCTTATTATTTACTATAATGTAGTCGATTAGACTTCTGAGACCTCTTGCTGACCATGTGAATTTGTTAACGTCTTTTTTGCGGAAGAACGTGTTTGCGATTTTCAGCTTATTATATGTAGCAAACTGTCGTAATTCAATTCCGTTATTGTTCATTGTTTGTTCCCGTATAGGCCGACTATGTTTTGGATTGGTGTATTCCCCACTCTAGCATTTAAATCTCCTGCTAGTATTATGTAGTTATTTGGCTGTACTTTATTGATGGTTTTTTGTAGGGTCTTGTAGAATGTTTGAGTTTCGGCGTGTTTTCCTTCTTCTGGGGCATATAATCCTATAACAGTGAGTGGTCCTCTTTTTGTTTTTAATTAAACTTTCAATATTCTTTCGTTTATATATGCATAGTTTTGTACAGCATTTTTCCATTCTTTGTCTATTATAAGTGCTACACCTGCACTTGCTCTCTGTTTTTGTATGACTCCGCTCCATATAATAAGGTTTTCATCTATATCAGGTGTTCCTTTTAATTTCTTCTTGGTTCCTGTTGTCACCATAATGTTAATACCTTTTTCTTTCATTATATTACAGATTTCTAATTGCTTTATAGCTAAGCTTCGCGTATTCCATGTAGCAATCTTTAGTACGTTATTTATCCATTTTCGTTTGCTCTTTTCCTTGCATTGTCCGTCAACTGAGTTTCCGTCCGGCCCGAGGCTTCTATTGAACCTTTCAGGGTTTAAGAACCTTTCGGAAAATGAATTTTCCAAATGTTGTGAAAAGTGGTTTCAAAGAATGCACAAGTGTATTAGTCTGAATGGAGAATATTTTGAAAAATAATAGATTGTTTGTTAAATAATGCAACGGACTTTTAATAACTAACAATTTTCAGCGCAACCCTCGTATGACCATACCATCTAATTCAAATCTATTATATAATTCTCGCAATATCTTTTCTTCTCAATAGTGCACCTATTTTATGATTCATTAACTGTCTGTATTCGTTTTCACCAATTTTCTTTCGTCCCATTATTGGTTATTATAATTTTCCTTTCGAATATTTTGAGCTTTTCTTCTTATTTCTTGGACAATGTCGCTGTTTCCAGTGCATAAATTACTGTTGGGTTTATTATTGTCTTATAAATTTTTAATTTACTATTTCTGCTTAACTTCTTATAGACTTTTTCAAACTCATAACTTCCACATGAAAAAACTTATTCTATCATCTCTATTGCGGTAAACATATTTTGTTTTGCTTTCATTTTAGCTTCTTCTTCTAACCTCAATGTTACTCTTCCTCGTTGTTTCTTACTTCTTGATGTAATTACTACATCATCAAACCTTTAGCTTACGTAAAGTTTTTGTTAAGTGTTCCTGCTCCTTCTACCTTTTTTATTACTGCATCGAGTGCCTCCGTAAAAAGTAGCGCAGATAAAGCATCACACTGCTTCACTCCTTTTTTCATTTGTATTTTATCTGTTGTTACTTTTTCTGTTTTCATAACAGCATTAAATTTTACTGTCGTAGTTTTTATCATATTTCGTAATTTCTTTGGTATTTCGATATTTTTCAAATAGCTCATTAGTTCATCCCTTTTCAGGTAGTCGAATGCCTGCTTGAAATCAACGAAGATTATGCGCATGTCTATGTTATAATCGTGTTTTCTTCCATTATTTGTCTTAAGATGTTAATTGCATCGACCGTTGGCCCTCCTATTCTAAATCCGTTCTCATAATCTCCTAAAACACTTCCTGAATATTTTTGTAGTCGTTCTTTTATTACAATCATTAATACTTTGTATGGTACATTAAGGAGAGAGGTGCCTCTATAACTATCACAATTTGACATGCCTCCTTTTTTCGGTGTTAGAATTATTAAACCTTTCATTCGTTCGGAATCCCCTCTCCAAATTCTCAATAGCAAACTACAGATTTCCTTGTGTAATTCTTCTCTTCCTTTTTTTATTAATTCTGCTATTATTTGGTCATATCCAGCAGCTTGTTTCTTCTTTAATTGTTCTATTGCTTTTACTGCATCCTCATAAATGGATTCTTCAATACTTTCATCTACTTCCTCTTCTTGTAAGTTTAGATTTCCTACTTCTTTATCATTATATATGTCTTGGAAGTGTTTCTTCGAACTTTGCTGACGTACTATGTTTTAAAATAACCGTTTCATTAAAAATATTGATATTCAAATCATTTTGCGTTTTATTCACAAATGTACTTATGATACTCACTACTGTTCATAAACAACCTTTCTCCACTGCTTTCTGTCTTTTGCTAGGTTGGTCGCTTCTCTCCGATTCGTATTCGTGACTTCCAATGCTTCCACTATTCTGCATCCTATGTTCTTCTAGGACTCCGTCCTCTTCGTTTGCCCTGCGCTTTTGTTTCCCATACGCGTTTCACCAGTCTTTCTTTACACATTCTGACTAAATTCCCAAACCACTGAAGCTGCTGCTGTTAAATTCTTTTCGCTAAAGGTTCAACATTCAGTTCTTCTCGTGCATTTTGTTATTTCGTATTCGGTCTCTTCCTATTACTCTTTTAACCCTTTATAGATATTTCATCTCCATTGTTTAAAACTCAAATTTCACTTCAGTATGTCAAAATGTGTCTGTAAATCGTTCCGTATGACGTCATTTTAGTTTTTGTCCTTACTTCCTTCTTCTTTATGTATGATTTGCTTAGAGCATGATACCTTCATGCAGATATACCTACCATAAGGTAAAATAACTAACAAAAAGCAGGAGAAGAAGAATGCTAAGACGAAATTTATAAATATTGACAATAAAGAGACAGTATACCTTTTTCGAATGTTTATTTGAAGGAAATCTCTTTTAGGCAAATATGGTCATATAGACACATACGTATAGACATACTTTACAGACGTATTTTATGATTAAGGATAAGTCAAGACGTTCTAATAAACGGGTGTCCACAAATTCATCCGTTCTGAGCTTTAAAGTTTTAATATGGACTACTTTTAACGTAATATGAAATTTAAAAAATCAGGTTTAAATGATTCACATTGCTTATAAACGTGAATGTTATCTGAATTACTTAATAAAGTTATCAATCAAGTGAGTGTATTACTGACATTTTACGGAAATAAGTCAAATTCAATTTCAGTAACACAATGGTGAATTTTCCTTTCTGTGGAAAAGTGGATATGATTTTTATGTACGGTCGTGTCAATGGGAATGGCTGTAGGCCGGAAAGCCTCTATCAAGATTATTTTCCATGTTGATAGCAGCCAAATTGTAAAAAGTTTGCTTAATAAAATTCGTATAAATGGTTTTGTAAATTACCTACATTCAAACTTTCTAGCTTAATACCTTAGAAAGCACTCATTTGCGAACATGGGTTTATTATAACTTTTTGATTTATTTTTTATAGTAGAATACTACTACTCCTTATTTTAGAAACACCTTGTCTAATGGTTTTCACATATTGAGAATCTAGTGCTGAATTGAGTCTCTATCACGATATAAGAATCCCTGTTGTCTTCTTCTTCTTCTGTTATTCTTTTCTGCTGCAGTATCTTCTTTAAGAGCTGTTTTGCCTTTCTGATGTTCAACTTCCATATACCGCCTGTAAATTGTGCCAAGAAAGGGGCACGCACGATCGTCAATCATTGATTTTATTGTTACCTCGCACTTATAAACACTTTTTAAAAAACGTAAGAAATTATTATAGCAAATGATCTCGTATTAATTCATTTTTTCATATAAGTTTAAGTAAATAGTATACTGTAGATCCAAACGGTAAAACGATTATTTTCCAGGCTGAAAGAAGAAATGAACAGGCGAACTTTAGCGAGCCTGAACACTTCTTGAAGTCTGGAAAATCACTTTACCGTCCATGGTTTACACAATATTTTTTATCCTACAAAACGATCCTGCAATCATTTTTCGTAATACACAACAATAAAAAATACAATAATTTATTAGAAAATTAATTATTGTTTGTCACATTAATATTAAAAATGTGGTTATTGTTTGTACAATTGGAAGAAGTAGTTCCCTGCTTGGACAAATTAGATAGCTGTAATTGGTCAGAAATATTACTTGCGGTGATAGTACATGAATACTCCATCACTTCTTAGCAATTGAGCTCCACAAAATCCATGTTACTTAATAATTAATTCAAATGAAATATATACTCGAATTAAACAAATATAGCTATAGCTCTCATCCAGGTTATTATTTTAAAATTTGCGGAGCTGTCAACAATAATAAAACAATTTGTGAATGTTTGCAAATCGAATGGCTTTTGTTTGTGCGACAAACTGCATCGCCATCTACTCGTAGTTAGACATAACCTTCTACAGAAATATATCTCATGTTTATTTTGTATTAAGAATTTAATTAACACATTGCTAAAATTAAGTTTTATTAAGCAAATCTTTATATAAAAGGGAAATAGCTATTATTTAAAGCAATAGTTATAAACGTGATTTTTTTTAAATGTTTGATACAGTTACTCTATTTAATACTAAGGTCACTAGATTAATACACTACGTTGATCTAGTGACCTTATTTGATACATTATTGCAGCTCCCCTACTGGAAAACGTTAAAATTCTTTTTCTTGGCTAGCCATTGGGGGTTGTTTTACAGGGCTAGCCTTAGAAAGGCATACTTTCTCGTCTCTACGGGGATGGTAACATCCGATTTTCTTATAATGCAAGTTGAAAAATTATTAAAGCGGAAAATGACAACTGTAGGTTTGGTTTTCGTCGACCTACTGAATTATTTTATTTTCAATGCTAATTGTAGGTTGGCCCTCGTAGTTAATGTTGCTTATTTTTCGCAATAGGGGGTTTCAATAAAACTAATAAAAACATATCGAGATTGACTAGTGTAATGAAAATGGAAATATTTTTATGTAAAATTACTGAAAACTCTAAAAATTAGGTGATTTTTCTTTTAAGTTGCTTTAAAGAAACTTCCTAATGTTACAACAAGGCAATCCAATATAAATTGTATACCACTATTTGCTCGTGCCATTACTTCATTAATTTACGAAAGTAAAACTATTCGTTTTGCATTACAGGCGTTTTTAACTTAATTAAATAAACATACCAGCAGTTTATTTTTCTAATTTTCTAGACGTACATTTCCCATATTAACAAGCATTTTATATAGTAAACAAACTATAAAATCCAAATTTCATAAATTAGTATGTTTAATGGATTATACTATTTGCAAAATGTTGGTTGGTAGATGCATGGCACATTTATAAAGCTACCTTTTCCACTAATAATTCATATAGCCATTTCAAATTGACCAAACATTAGTTCTGCGCAAAATTTGTGTACACAAGGGATACCTCTATAAAGTTAATAGCATAATGCAATATCACCCCTTTAATGATTTATTGTTAATTGTGTGCGATATAGATAAGCACTTGTTTCAAACATGCAAGGGGTGCTTTCGTAGCAGACGTTTTCAGTTGTTAATTTACTTACTGCTACTTAAAAAACGACTCGTAAAGTTGAACGGCCAGCATGTGAGAATTAAAATAAAAGAAATCATATAAAGGAGTTATAACATTTGTTCTTGTTCTGGATTTCATTGAAGAGTCGGTATTTTAAGAAGCACATGTGGTCCGCGGTTTAACTAAAGATACACGAGGCATGCTGACAAATTACAGCGCATAGTCCATGACACTCTTTGATATTTTAGCGTGTTTCATCTCGTTCCATAGGCGCAAGATGTTTCAATTAGTCACGCAGTTGATCATGAGATTTTAAACAGAGTTTCTACTTCTGAAGTATGGCTTTGGCAAGCCACATTGCCACATAATGCGACTCCCATTTATTCCAGGATAAAAACGGACTTTGTCGGACAATAGCGAGAATTTTTATGTTTCACAATATCGGTTTAATTAAATAAACGCCTTAACCAAACGCTTCACTAATTCCTGAAGTTACAAAGCAAATGCTTATGTAACTACCTTTAAAAACCTATTCAAGAGCAATCGTGACGTGCGAAATAATTAGAAAGTCACGGTCATTGTGTTGCGTTACTCTTAGGTAACGTCAATACATCATGTACTTTACTTGATATTTATAAGTTACTTAAACAAAAAAAAAAGATTCGACAATATTATATGTAACTCACACCGCGGTAAAATAATATCTTGAAAAGCAAACCAAAACAATAATATCTTTATTTAAACTGTATTGGGAGAGAACTACGACTATATAAGTAAGATAATGTATATACTAACCATTAATACATATTCTTCAATTAGAAAACTTTAGCAAAAAAGAAAACTAGAACAATTGAAAACAGCACTGAATATAATAGCATATATACTACAATACAATACAAAGTTCAAATACGGATAATATTAATATAGCAACAATCTATGCAGCTACAGCAGCAACTAAGCACTACCGAAAAATGTTTGTACCGCCAGATAGCACGTAATAAGTACAAATAGAAATACACTAATATCAAGCTTTGTCAACATAATAAACAGATAATTTATGAAATTTTATATGGACTGTGTTACTCTTGTTACTCTCTAGAAAAGCTGATCCTGGGGATGCATAAAATGTTGTGTTGACACCAAAGCTAGATTTTATGACGTTTTTGGTCTTATATAATAATTGCCTTCTTTTGCAAGTAGTAATTTAATTATTGTTCTCTCAAAACTATCGCTACCGAAATTCTAGATAATTTTATTAATATATAAATCTCTATTCTATACCGTTTAACATTCAGGGACAGCAGCACGTTTGCTGAAGTTCAAAATTTTCACCTAGAATATTCATTTTTAGTTACTAGAAAAATATGAACTTTTAAAGAAAATAACTTTATTGTCTTTAAATAATCGTATTCTTTTTAGCCCACAATGCATATGTCAATTATGTGAAACCCCTATTCAAAACAGGCAGAGAACTCTTTTCTATACACTTTAACCAAAACCTTTTAAAGTTGCAATTGGAAATCATCAAAACAATGAGTTTTCAATTTATGCCAATGGTTTTATGTTTTTTTCATGTATGTCCTACTACTAACAGAAAATCTCTTGTATTTGAGTGCAGCTTTAGTATCAGTTCCCTCTCCTACGTATTTATCACATTATCCTTCAACAGGAGTTTGGAACAGCACTGAGAGTAGAACCTAAAGGGGGCCGCAAAGTATCCATTCTTAATCATATAAGTAACCACTTAGACAATCGCAATAACTGATTGGTCTAAAATCGTGTAGGTTCAATGTTAAACTCACAGCGTTAACTAGAAATAATATTTTCCTTTGTTGTCTGTAATAGAAGTGCAATAGCGGAAACATTGTAATAATAATAACAATAAATCCATTTATTGGATACCAAAGGGGTATACAAACCGAGGGGTTTGGCAAAGACAGTTTTCTACCTTCCCGTACTTACCTAGTGCTGATTTTATAACATACATAATACATATGTACGTATATCACTACTATCTACAGGATAGCCAATTTTGAGAAAAAGTTTATAACACATGGTCACAATCTGTGGATCAGCTTAGTCACGTTTCCTTAATAGTTTATATTAAATTAGTCTCAGTTGGAAACCAAGTTCTCCTTCCGAAGCTGATGCTACTTGTATACTAAAATACATTGTATCTGTTTATTCTTATACTGCCATTCTGATTTGTACTTTTCAACAAACATAAGTAAAATAAAAACTATTCCTGTTAACGTAGAATTTCGGCTTAGATCGTGTAGTATTTGTATATGAACACCCAGCATTTTCTGGCTTAATGTGCCCTGCACCTTGTGAACTCGAGCACGAACCAACGCGATGGTCATGCTCTTTGGTGGCTCGTGTTCTTTGGATACCTTGAGAACAAGGGTAGTTAGGCAGATTTGGCCATTTGGCCTTGTTGCTGTTTGTGCTCCCATATTCACTTCATAAAGTTAAAGTCGTACTAGGAATTCAAAGTAAAAGGTTCAAGGTAATTTCAATTCTCCCAATGGGGGGCGGACTGCTATAGGGACCTTGCGTCTCTCTTAAGATAAGAATGGGTGAGGGAAAGGAGGGGTGGGGAATGAAAGAAAGGCCAGGTAACGTGGAGAAATACTGCCCCAGCATTTTCCTCAGAGAAAGTACTCTGTTGACTCAGGAAAACCTGAATTACAGCAGACGGTCACGGGGATCGAACCCATCATCTCCCGAATGCTAAGTAGACATCCTAGGAATTGAAGGTCGGTCTTAAGCTATTTATAGTCCTCTGCGCCAGCCGCTCGGAGCGACGTAACACTGATTGGTCAAGCAAATGCAGCGTAATTTATGGGGCGTGCCCGTATGCGGCATAGTGGTTGTAATAGTTGGTCCCGGCGGTCAACGCAACATCATGACTGTCGTTAGTGGGGTTGGAAGTCCCCATAAATGCACAGCAACGCCTATAATTGGCCTAACGGCTGTTGGCTGAGTGCGAAATAAATAAATAAATAATGCTTTAGATTGTGTATCACTGTTTATATTATTTTGATGTTTTGGTATTTCTATGACTTTACGTATCATTGGTGGAAAGTAGTGCGGTATTCTGGGAAGTACTCTGGCGTGCTCAAATTCTAAGGTGTGTCCATTTGTAAATGTATGCTCAGTTACTGCTGATTTTCTGATGCCTTTATGTTTGCAATCGCCTTTATGCTCTTGAAGTCTTAGATCAATGGAACGACCAGTCTGTCCGATATAACTCGAAGCGCAATATACGCCAGAGCCAACCTCAAACAGTATATAAAATAAAAACTTTATATTTAGTACTTCTTGTGTATAATATTGTGACATTTCGCATTCCTGTAAATTGCTTGAAAACGTGTTAATCAATTCTATCAATTTGTATAGCGCTATCGCCGTCAAACGGGTCATCCAGTCATAACATTAAGACATCTGGGCCCAGCAAAAGATTAATTCAAGTGTTTTAGGTGAGGCCAGCAACATACGAGTCATCGCAACTTCCCTAGATAAGAAGCGTGGAAGAAGATCCCGAGCCAGTATAAGATAGCTGTGGCCGGCTAGTCTCAGCCCATTCACTCAGACAGTAAGATTGGAAAACATTAATTTGGTGTACTCTAAAACATCTGATTCTAGCGTGCGGCGTTTACCAGCAAACTGAAAGCGGTCGCTGCTTGGTTCTCTTCCAGACGTTCAATGGGTTATAGCTTCCAGTGGCATTCCAGACCATTACAGACATTTATTTGAATTCAATTTTCAAGTGTTAAATACGTTTCTTCAAGTTACAGACAGTTTTCTTGTTGTACAATATATTTAAAAATAAACTTTGTAAATATTGACCCCACTTTTATCACTCCAGCGATCTTCAGACCTTGGCCTAGAGCTACCTGTAAGCATTTATTAATAATTTTGATGTGAGGAAAATTTTCCAGACTAGAAAATGCAATCAACAAAAATGCATATCGTTATATGGCGACACTCGCAAGAGAAATGTATTATACCGGGTGTCCGTTCTCAAAGTCGAACATAAGCGATTAACATTGTATTGAACGTTTTTGCCGATTCCTGCTCGCCAGTTCAACTTACTGGGAATGTAATAGTATCAATGGAAAGATAAAATTATTGCGCGTCAAGTGATACCAATAATAATAATATTCAAGATGTGATTTTTATTTTAAAATACTAATTTAAAACTTGGGATTTTTTAAATGTGCCATGCCTTGTTTTTCAAGTTCAATAGCATTTGTCAAAAAAATGGTTATTAGTTGACGTAAATCAGGTATTTTCTGTCAACGTCTGTTAAAATTATCTACAGCAAAATGAATTATTTCAATGTTAATTGCCTATGTTCGACTTTGAGAATGGACACCCGGTAAATAACATTACAATGTATTATCAAAGTGCTCTTTGGTATTATGAAAGTAAATTTCTAAAGCAAAGATAGTTCAAGAAAATTTTGGATTAGATTGGACTAAAGTGATTTACGAAGCCGGGGCCACGACGTAGGTTTTCGTTTTTAATTTAGAGACACGCTCCGTTATGGTTCCAGTTGCAGTTCTTCAGTAACTCTTATAAAGCCTTGAATGCCTTCCAGATAATATGAAGTAGGAGTGGAGGCGCCAGTGGTACCAAAGAATTTTAAATGAAAAATGTTACAGTAACTATAAATAGCATACGGTAACAATTCGTAGCAATAAAAGCAATACGATACTTAGTCGAATGCAGGCTTTCACGGTACTTACCGAAATTATGTATGTACTAAAAATATATATCGCTTTCATAGCTTAATTCCACTGATGTTACTTATAAAAACATTTTATAACTTAATTTCTTGTTTTTTTTTTATAAACCGAAACGTATGTATAAAATTAGTGTAGTTAAGGTATTAGATATTATTTTGCCATACCTTTTTTATATCTAAATCAAAACTTCAACATTGTGTAATAACGAAACAAGTTGAATGTGGCTGTTCTGTAACAAAGATGTGCCAAATTTAAAATAATTAGAGTGATTTAAAAAGGTGTCAAAGGTTTTTAATTAATCTTTTCAGAAAACCCATATTTAAATTTAATATAAGAACTGAGGGTTTACCGTTTAGGGTGAAAATGTATTCTAAAATAAACTTCGACGGTTTTAAGAGAAGAACTGTTTACCTGAGTTACATCCTGAGTTACATCTAAATCACATAGAACAAATCCCCTATGATCATTGATCAATATAAAACTGAAAGTAGTACTGTTATTATAAAACTAATAACTTAGATATAATGGTAATTTATTACGTATACAAGACGATAAAGTTAAATTTTATCTAAGAGTGAATCGTTTAACGTCGAGACGAAGTCGAGACGTTAATGATTCAAGAGTGGATAGTAATAACTTGATCGTCGTGTATAATACAATTTTTTTTCTATAGCAACAACTTCGACAATTTCAAAAGATAATAAGGAAAGTCAATCACATTTTAAAACCTCAGTAGCTAGTTTGAGTTGCTAGGATAATGCGAAGCTGTTATATTTATGTAAATAAATTTCGAAAATTAAGCTACTTTATCTACCCTTGCTGTTAAAGTAACACTTGACCTTTTGTTTTGAGTCGATTAAAGCACACTTTAACATTTGTTATAGAAAAATAACAATAAATTTTACATTACCACAAAGCTCTTTATTTCATTTTGGAGCACAATCTTGTCTATTGGCCCTCGATAGCGGGCCTGATGTGGCTGTTACAGCTCGAGGGTCTATAAAGTTGTTAAGCAGTATAACAAATACCAACAATGTAGTATAACAACACCAACAATCTGCATAGAAACCATAGCGCATGGGGCAAATTCACAGCGCCAACACAACGATGACACAGTAGCCTGTAGCCAAAATACAGCATCCTCGAATTTTGTCCATTTCGAGAACTAAAGCAAAGTAAAACGTTGTATGTACCATATGCGTAGTCACAATTATAGCTCTTAATACATGAATAACTATTGTAGTTTGCGTACATTATTATCACCCAGATTCTGGTGCATCACATAATTACCGTTTGGACTATAAACAACAGCTATTAATGTGGTTACACGGCTTTCGCTAATTAACTGCTACAGTTTTTAGTTTTACACATCCTAGCAATCAGTATTTTTAATACTTATAGTATATTATCATGCATGTACTGTGCAGGTAATGGAGTTTAAACAATTAATGTTACGTGCAATAAGGTTATTTGCGTTTTAATTACTTGGCGTCTAAAAAGTTTTGCTTATTTCCAGAACGTATCCCCTTCGATGAGCAGAAACTCCTTTATTCGAAATTAAAGGATTAGACGCTGGCTGAAACAATATATGTAATAGCGTGATCAAGACAGTAAGATATCAAAAAATCTAAAAACCAGCAAAATAAACAGAAATATATACAAATGATTTCTTCATAGCACATCAAGCACAAATAGAACTAGTAGGTTCATTAAAGTGTTTAATTTGGTGCAAAGAATTATACAATTCCACAGCCAATACTGAATTTGTATTTAGAAGAATCAAGTTCAACTTTTGCAAGATCTAAGCGAAAAGAACGCACAACTTGGAAATTGCATTGTTTCTATGGAACACAAAAAAAGCTTTTCTCTAAGTCCGAAACTCAATTTTAAAGTTTTTCTTAGATATACGTATTTCCGCCAACGCACGAATATTTTTAACCTACTTGTGTGAACCTCGCCCACTCTCTTAAACTTTATGGATTGATACCAGATTTATGTAAATTAACTTATCTCAAAATAAGAACTTTTCAATAAGGGGACGGAATCAGAAGTAAGTATTTAGAGCAAATGCTTGTTAACAGTTTTGATAAAATTGTTGCGCGAGTTAGCGCTTTAACTGAACATTTCAATGTTGTTACATATTCTTAAAATAACTAGAGTGATACTGACTTCAGTAATGTACTTCTGTCGTTTCAATCAGCACATACGCATATTATGAAATGTTGAACAAATGTTTTATGTAATTGTCGACAGAAGCAAGTCGCTGTTTAGCAATTCAAATAGTTTTCTACTTATACTTTGCAATAATTATTGTTACTTTCATATTTTCTGGTCTCCTATATTGCCAGCATTATGATGAGCGATAACTAAACCTCAAAGCAATATATTGACAATCAAAAATTTACAAGATACAGATTGGATCTGGTGTAAAATTGCGTTTCAAATGTTGATCTTGCGGTTGTTAGTTCTATACAAAAAGCAAATATGTGAGAAAAGGCGTTCGCCTATAAAAAAAATTGATGTGATACCTTTGTATATTAATGACAAGTAGGTCAACCAATGGTACAGAGACATGCTGCCGCCTACCGTAAAAATTATTTACTAAAAAAAGGTACGAGACTCGGCTAATTTAAACGGGAACGTTGCGAAATATTTAGCCCTTCCGCTTCAACAGAACGGTGAGTCACAACATTAGTTATTGTTTTGTGGTCACAATCACGATCCCAATAGTCTGGAGTACGACCTACGGGGCGCGGTGTAATATTTACGGCTACTCAGCAGGTTCACGTTGACACTTTATAAGTGACGATTATTGACGCATGGGTATTGTATTACAGCACATTAAAAGATCGGCATTTTTAAATTTGGTTTATTTTGAGATGAACCAAAGATATGAATAGAAAATATACGTTTTTCACTAAACAGACCATTTTATAAAAAATCGGGTGTGATACACTCACACAACGTCCTTTTACAGTGATCTTATAATTACTCAAAAATTTCATTTTTAATTTTTAAGCATTTGTAAAAAATTACAAATTCTACAAAAACGGTACAAAATAGAGCGTTAGTTCAAGAGACAAATATACAGCAGAATTCAAAAATGTAATAATATACCGGGTGTTCTCTATAGGAGTTAATAAAAAAATAGAAAAAAGACAAAAGAAACCCACTTTAGAAGTATTCAACTGGAAAATCACCTATTTCACGTCAATGCACATTAAAAATGTAATAAGAATGTAAAGTTTGAAAAAAATCGTTAGAGCCGTTTTTGAAAAAATCGAAAAAAACTGAAAAATCACAAGAGTAAACACCTACTTCCGGTTATGCGATTTTCTTCAAAAGCTTGCTGTCGCATCTACATAGTACACAAAACTTATATATGAAGTTTCAACGCCATACCTCTTTTCGTTTTTGAGATACTCTGTTCACAGACAGACAGACCAATGAAGAAAAACATGTTTTTTGGGTTCAGGGGACTCTAAAACGTGAAGATCTGTTGAAAACTCAATTTCGAATTTTTGGGGTGAATCCAATACTTCCTTTATCGTAAAAGGAAGTAAAAATTAAATAATTATCGCAACAACCTCACAAATTCTCTGTTTCGATTAGGTATTTTACATACCTATTTTATAATAATCATCGATCCAAGATTAGGGGTACATTAGTAGGTCAATTAATAATAATTCACTCTTATTTAATTACTCTTGAACAACTGCATTTTAATTTGTGATCCGTTATTAGGGTTTCCAAGTCCCGGGACCAAAAGTGTTTTCGGGACTTACGAGCTAAATTCCCGGGACTAGTCCCGAAGATCCCGAAAATGGTCCCGAAAGGAAAATAATGCTCAGGTGAAATTTTCGAATGCAATTTCCAAAGAAAAACTAGTGTTTTAAGTTAAATAAAGTATTTCTGTGCCGATAATTGGCGTTGGGGCTCGTCTACAACTTCATTGCTTTCTTTTGGTACTAAAAATGTCTGTCGCTCTTCATGTTTTGCTTTTCTTTGAACTGCAAAGTGTTTGTGTAATCCTTTCGTCAAGCTACCTCTGATTATGATAAGTTTGTAGGCACCAAATTTACATTTCGCCAATTGTTTTATCTTCAATATATAAAATTGTCACCATATTGACCTCAAATCGTTTTTTAGTGTAGAAGGAAGGCAGGTTGCGAATCGGAATTCATTCTAATTGTAACGCTTTAGCAGACAAATAACGAACACACTTAAAACCCAAAAATATAAATTATTCAGCTTCTTCGCACATATCTCAATCCAACAAAAAAACAAACAAATGCATAAATAGAAGAATATATGCAAATGTGGCTGAAACAAAACACAGGTATAATTCTAACCTACCGAAAATAATACCTCTCCTGCCTACGCAAACTGCACCGAACGATTCCAAAACATACGTGACCAAAACAGACGAGTCGAATGGCAAAAACTGATATCAGCTGTCAAAATATTGACAAGAGCACTGACCGAATATCGCGCAGTGTCGGGTTGTCGGGTATGTTCGTCATATCGCTAGTCCTATTTCTTTCCCGCTTCACCCCCTTAGCAACGAAACAAACCATGGACTTTTAAAGGTCCATCGCCATCTGTCCGTCTTGGTCCAACACTACTGGAAATAGCGCGAGGTTGGACTACTTGTGATTAATATACAAAGGTGATACACTCACACAACTTTTTTTACAGTGATCTTACAATTAGTAAAAAAATTTATTTTGATTTTTTAAGCAGTTGTCAACATTTTTCAAAAATTACAAATTCTATAGAAACCGTACAAAATAGAGAGTTGGTTGAAGAGGCAAATTTTCTTTAAAATTTTAAGCTGAATTCAAGAATGCAATAATATGCCGGGTGTTCTATTTAAAATACAAGTTAATTAAAAAAAAAACAAAAAACCCTTTTTAGAGGTATTCTACTGGAAAATCACATATCTCACATCAATATACATTAAAATTGTAATAAAAACGTAGAGTTTGAAAAAAATCGTTAGAACCGTTTTTGAAAAAATCGAAATAACTGGAAAATGACAAGAGTAAACACCTACTTCCGGTTATGCGATTTTATTCAAAAGCTTGCTGTCGCATCTACCTAGAACACAAAATTTATATATCAAGTTTCAACGCCATACCTCTTTTCGTTTTTGAGATATTCTGTTCACAGGCAGACACACACACACACACACAGCCCAATGAACAAAAATATGAGGACTCGTGAAGATCTGTTGAAAACTCAATTCCGAATTTTTAGGGTGAATCCAATACTTCCTTTATCGTAAAAGGAAGTTAAAAAATGAGAGATAATTGTTAAAACATCCAAATTCTCAACTGACCTATGTAAAAATAACCCATTTCTATGGAAACGAATAAAAATTCTGAAATAAGTAAATTTGATGTATTGGTAAAATTTATTTATTTTTTTAATTCTATTAAAATTTAGTTAAGCATAATTCCGTAACTGAAAGAGCAAATCAATTTTATTTTGTAACATACGTAGCTACCTACGAATTTTATAAACAAAAGTACGTGATCCCATTTAAAAATCCAAGGTTGCCCTCCCCCCTCTACTCCTCAAAATACAGAGAGAAGGAAAATGTCAAAAATATAGTATAAGCAAAACGTATTTTCATATAGTGTGGCTATGGAATAGTTCCTAATTAAATGCAACTAGTTTTATACTTAATTGTCAAACTTTACATTTGATTTTTAAGTGAATTATAGTTGCATTCATAAATTAGGAACTATTCCATAGCCATATTAGATGAAAATAATTTTTGATCCCCCATCTTCCTATTACCTCACCAAAATTTAATAAAAATATTTTAAACCATTTTAGAGATATCACCTTGTAATACTTTAAAAAACTCACCTGGTATATTCGTTGAAAGGAATTTCCTATAATCATTTTTTTAATAAGATGTTTTAATAGCTATTTGTGCAACACGTGCTAAAAGCGAATGTTTATGCATGAATTTGCACACAATATTTTTTCTATATAAATTTACTGTTATTAATCCATAAATTTCGATTTAACAAGTGTTTGCATTTACGCTATAGTAAAGAGATGGCCGTAACTGTGTAGTTATCAAAGGTAATTATAATAGTACACATTTTACTTTATTAATTGCATAATGCTTTAATTATTTAAAAGCACTTTACCTCTAACGAGGCGGACAAGCTCGCAAAAGAAGCAGCCCGTAATGCGATGACCGGTCCAGAACCTGGTCTAAGCATTCAGAAAAACCAAGCCCGCTCAGCCATTAATGAATGGGTCAACACCGCACACCAACTATGGTGGAGAAACTACAATCAAGCAACAGACTGCAAAAGATTGCTAAAAACTCCGAATCCACAAACCACCAAAACCCTGTTGAGACTGAACAGAACTCGAATCAAGCAAGTAGTCAGTCTACTAACAGGCACTGGAGCATTCAGAGAATTTATGCACAGGATCAATATCTATAGAGATGAACCTGTTTGCAGACTATGCCAAGAGGATGATGAAACAGCCTATCATATCCTCTTTGAATGCCCAGCATTAGAGCGTAAAAGACACCAACTCGATTGGAGCCTTAACTCTATTGACAACCGCAAGCTAGTAGGGGACATTGCAAATCTAGTAAAAGATACGGATGTCGGCCTGCTAACTTGAAAACTCCCGACAGTACAAAAAGCCCAAAGGGCTGACGTGCGCATGCCAGCAAAAAGCAGTCGTGGAATCTAAATCTAATCTACCTCTAACGAAAGAAGTAACTGGAATAACGTTATAACCTCACTTCCTGTTTAAAATTCTAAATTCAACACCCGCTGATTATTTTTAGCACATGTGCTAAAAGCAAACAGTTGATTTCACTTTTAACACGCTGATTTATATTCGTCATTTTTAGTGCAACAAGCTAGTGCTAAAAGGCCCACTTTTAGTAGTGATCGTAGAAAAAAAAATATGGTGTGATACACGCACACAACTTCCTTTTACAGTGATCTTATAATTAGCCAAAAATTTGATTTTAAATTTTTAAGCATTTGTAAAAGAAATTCAAAATTACAAATTTTACAAAAAACGGTACAAGAGAGAGTGTTAGTTCAAGAGACAAATTTTCTCTAGAATTTTAAGCTGAATACAAAAATGTAATAATATACCGGGTGTTCTATTTAAAATACCTAGGAGTTAATAAAAAAAATAGAAAAAAAAACAAAAGAAACCCATTTTAGAAGTATTCAACTGGAAAGTCACATATCTCACATCAATACACATTAAAAATGTAATAAAAATGTAAAGTTTAAAAAAAATCGGTAGAGCCGTTTTTGAAAAAATCGAAAAAAACTGAAAAATCACAAGAGTAAATACCTACTTCAGGTTATGCGATTTTCTTCAAAAGCTTGTTGTCGCATCTACATAGTACATAAAAATTATATATGAAGTTTCAACGCCATACCTCTTTCCGTTTTTGAGATATTCTGTTCACAGACAGACAGACAGACACAGACAGACAGACAGACAGACACACAGACCTATGAAAAAAAATATGTTTTTTGGGATCAGGGGACTCTAAAACGTGAAGATCTGTTGAAAACTCAATTTCGAATTTTTGGGGTGAATCCAATACTTCCTTTATTGTAAAAGGAAGTAATACATTTTGATGATTAATACACATACAACCAAGCACAAGCAATACAAATTTGAATTTGGACCAATAGCAATAGTTTTATACTGAATATCGCCAAGTCAGTGTTTATTCAGCTCATGGTTAATACTAATAATTAGATTGTCAGCAGTCAGTATAACAGGTTTTATTCGGTAATCCTCCCAATACCGTTCGATTAAATTTGCAAAGTTAGCCCTCAAACATGTTGCTTGGAAAAACATCCCTCGTTGAAAAACCTCCATATCGTGTCGGTCTTCGCGCTCTTGATATTTACCTGTGCAACACGTTTTCAGGTAATCTTCGAATTTAATCGATGAAATTAATAGTTCTAATGGTATTATAATATATGAAGGATTTTATAGGGAAATCCCCATACTTGTAATGTACTTAATAATCTCTATATTTATTTATCAGAACCATGGCTTGCCCAAAAATATATCCTATATGTTATTTAAATCGTGGATTCTTGACTACTTGCCAATTTATGGCACTACGGTTTAGTAGGTGTTACATATTATATTCTCTTATAGCAGGAAATAAGCCAACATCCTACGTTTGAAGCGGTTGGCAATGTAAAATCCAACGTGTTATTTTTAATTTGTTGTGAAAAAGTATTGATGCTTCTAAGGGAAATACTAACGTTAGTAATACTAAGAAATATAATATCAGCATACAATTCGAAATTTTTGTAAATTAGGAAACATAAAATTGTTATTTCAAAAGTTACAAAGTTTTAGAATTCATAGAATTGCATTCTGTATGTTATTAATATTATACATATTACCGACAAACTGAAATTAAAGATTTTATGTGCCAAAATAAGACAAACGTTTTTTAAAAATGCTTGCTTAACGAGATAAAGCTTTTAGAAATAATTTTGTCTTATCCTGCTCTAAAAAGACAAAAGAATCTTAAATAAAAATATGGTAAATTTTGCATCTAAATAAACTATAAAGAGGTTTCTGTTAACACAAATATCACACAAACGGACTACATAATGGAAGAATTCGTTACGTTGTAATGCTTGCTACTGGCTGGTACTTTACTCTATTTAGTTTTTCGCATATAGTTGCTCAATTGGTAGCTCGGTAAGTCAGAGTTCGTTATTTGCGCCAAGTAAATAGATTCAGAACACTCTAAAAAGTTAAGTACAATAGTCTTAATATTACGTGTAAGATTTATAAATAAAATTGAAATACGTATTTGCAATGTCAACAAAGATGAAATAAATTGGGATTGTTGGATGCACATCGAGTACCTTCGGGATCGGTAAAACCAATGCAGCACTCAAGCGCAGCCGGTGAGGGCAGAGAGCCTTCAATTCGGCGCTGCACCTCGTAGCGGCGGCTTCTGCAATGAAAGTGTTAAATGGCATTGCTGGTTGGTTTGTTTACATTTGGAGGTAATCACGTGCAATCAATTAGAAGCACGTAGTTCTCAGCGGTCTTTTCCCTGGTGTGAAAGATGACTTACGAGAAAACTGCAAGTCGAATCTTCGGGGTTGTGCGAAGTACTACAATTTCGTCTGGAGGCATTGTAGGAAGTCATCGCTGGACAGGACAATGCCCTACGCACGTAAGTTGTGTACGTAATTAATTTCTGTGGCACTTTGGCTTAGATTGCGCTAATAGTGCCGTTTTAGCAGAGTAGTATTGTAGCTCTGAGCCGTTGGGATGCAGCAGAAGTCCAGTACCGGGTCCGGCGACCTGGGTGATCGATTTAGGGGCGAACTCTGGTTCCGGAGCCGACGGTATAGAGTACGGCTCGGGACGGGTTCAGAGAAGTATGCTTTGGTACCGAAACCGGTTATCTAGAAAATACGTTACAAGTTGGTCCCAAGTGCCGATGGTCAGAAAGCTTCGGGATTGAAGTTCAGGAGTGTACTTGGCGCTCTAGAGGACTCCTTCAAGTAGATCCGTGAAATCAAGTGAAGTCAACTGGCTGGGCATCTTCGTTTTATGCCGTTCCGGTTCCTTGCCGTTTGGACCATATTCCAGGGAATTCAATCGTCAAATGCAACTTAATGGCGGTGATCACATTATGTACCTATGTGTAACATACATGTATGATGCTAACGTCACAAAGTTTTCTGTGTAAATGTTAAAGATAAATCTACAAAATACATTCTTTCAAGAGAAGAGATATGCATAGACGATATTTTTATTACGTCTAGGTATTTATTTTAAAAAAATACCCCACCTGATTGCTCCAGTTAAATACTGTTTGAGGCTTTCGCGGTTACTCGAATTATTCTTCTTAACATAGAATTTCGGCTTAGACCGCGTCGTATTTGTATAACACCCAGCATTTTCTGGCTTAATGTGCCTTGCACCTTGTGAAGTCGAGCAAAAACTCGCGAGATGGTCATGCTCTTTGGTGGCTCGTGTTGTTTGAGTATCTTGAAAACGAGGCCGTTTTGCTGTTGGTGCATCCATATTCACTAACGTTTCGCAAGACCTTGCAGCTTGCATCATCAGAGTGAAAGTGGCACTGTGCGACTTTCACTTCTACTTCGCTATTACCGTTTTTTTTTCTGGCAGCATTGGATAAGGTGGTGTCCTCGTTCATTCTTTTGCCCTAGCCCATGTTCTCTCATAACTTCACATGTTTTTCATTTACTAGCGTCTACATTAAAGTAATCTATTATTCCGTCTATGTAGTGTTTCTCTATAAGTTTAAGGGCATTATTTAGTTAGAATTCTTCGATCTCATTGTTATTTCTGCGTCCTGCGGTTAGTGCTTATGCTTGTATAATATTTATTACTCGAAGTTTGTCTCGAAGTTGTAATACTAGCAGTATTTGTAAAATCGGAATCTTACGGTTTTATTAGTTTCAAACTCTATATACGTGGGTGGGCTGAAAAGTAATGCACACATGTTTGTAGAACGCGAACGCAATGATCTACGGAGACGCGCATGGTTGTATTCGAAAGCTACATCCTTCCTTTGTGCGCATGGCAAGTTTTAAAGAGTTTCGTTCACCAGTTCGTTTTTTAGTAGCGGAAGTATGGAGACGTGTTCTCGTGCTATGTCAACGCGACTTAAACAGCGCGCGGTTAAAGAATTTTTAACTGCTGAAAACGTGATTTCTACTGAGATTCATCGCCGTTTAAAGGCGTTTTGCGATGCGCTTTTAAGTGATTCGCCGGTCATTTTGGATCAAATTGACGACGCATTTGCGATGTTCATCGTCTGTGGCAGTGATCGGACGTCCGCTGCGTTTTTCGTCATCAATTACGGTATTACCGGGATCGCAACCACGAAATGTTATTACCCATCGATTCACAGTAGTCCTATCAACAGTATCGTCACCATAAAGGGCCTTTAAACGGCGATGAATCTCAGTAGGAATCACGTTTTCAGCAGTTGAAAATTCTTTAACCGCACCGCTGTTTAAGTCGCGTTGACATAGCACAAGAACACGTCTCCATATTTCCTCTACTAAAAAACGAACTGGTGAACGAACCTCCTTTAAACTTGGCGTGCGCATAAAGGAAGGATGTAGCTTCCGAATACAACCATGCGCGTCTCCGTAGGTCATTGCGTTCGCGTTCTACAAGCATGTGTGCATTACTTTTCAGCCCACCCACGTATATTCTATGTGTGATTATTGCTACACTGCGTGAATGATATCCATTTACATTGCGGGAAAAACATACAGTACAGTTATTAATCTTCAATTGTTTATATTTTCACCAGTGACTTTCTAACTTGGAGTTATGTATTTATCCTGCCTGGTTAGGCATAGGTAGATTCCATATATCGATTCTAAAATGATCTCTTATCAGATTCAGCCCGTAGGTCCTTTGCACTTCTGCCCCATTTAAAGGCCACCGGTACTCGCGGCCGTTAGTTAACTCGACACCCATGATGCAGGAGTGTTTTTTTTGTGAAAATTAGAAGGATACCTACCAATTAAATTGCTGTTCCTTCCAAAGTTCTGAGGTGAAAGAAGATCGATTTTTTTGCGTCTTAAGATAATAATCTGCAATACCGTTTGTCTTATATACTTCTATTCACCCTCACTGTACTGCTGTTTTATTTTTCTCGTGTTGTCCATATTTGAGGAACATTTTCCTGTCCGCCACCTGAGAACGCGCCCGCTAAGGGTTACTGGCTCTCCAAGCGAGAGCTTAGAGCCTAAAGAACTTTTAAAGAATATATAGATATTGCCGAACAGTAGATATATTTGAATATGAACGCGTTTTTATTTTTAAAACTGTTCTAAATCAATTCAATGTGTCAATGTAGAAAAGTATGTATAAAAAATTAAAATTGAAGAGTACACAAGATTATGATTCTGCTTATATTCTTCTTCTGTAAATTATTGTAGTTTTTGTTCTAACAAATCTATCAGGGAGGTTATAAAACACAATTGATTTTATTTCTTGCATTTTATCTATTTATGTTTTTTTTTATGATTTTATATGATTCCGGTATTGATATCGCTAACGAATTCCAAAATAATTCTCGTAATTGCAACAAATATTATTGTGCAAAAATGTCAGACCACTAAATTGTGTGTAAAAATTGTTCTTATACGTTTCTTATGTACCGATTAGTATCATTGAACCAAAACAAAGTATTTCAGGTATTTCCAATTCATGAAATCTTGTGCACACGTTTAAATATTAATTTTATATGACATATTATCTATTCTAGAGTATTCCATCGTTTAACATCATTTTATAATCTTGTTGATAAAATCAGTGGCGATCCGCTCTAAGGAGCCAATGAGCTATGGCTCTACGTGCCATTACCAGTTGTTCATCATTTTTTTTATTCTATTTTTTTTTTACTTAACATTCATTATTCTTTTCATATTAAAGTTTAAACAAAGCAGGAGTAACTTTTGTTTAATGAATATAGATTGGCTATACGATACGCCCAGCTTGCTTTTACGAACGCATTCTTGCCATATCGAAGGGGTTCTGCAGCTTTTCGATAGTTTATAGACTGCAGGTACAGATCGACAATAAGTAGATCAGAACATAAGGATATTTTAAGATTCAATGGAAGGCATAAAAGCGAAGACAGCAGCAGCCTGACCCGACCCCTGCGATAACGCCCGTGTATCGAGTATTTGATGACAATTTTGAGACGTACGCTTACTTCTTCGAGTTCTGATCAAGAAACGAGGCATCCCTAGAAGAATATGAAGGCAACCGTGTGTACAAGTCTGACTTAAGTAACGTTGCACGTTGAAACTTTCACAAAATAATTACGGTATGGTCTGAAAATGCATTTTACGTTTGGTTGGCTCAATAAAATCAAACGAGCGGCCACGGTTAAAATACAGTCCAGATATAGTATTGTTAATTATTGACTCAACGGTAGCAAAGTATTCGTTACCAAAATTTATATTGAAATATTTTCAAGATGTCATGTAACTAATTAGTTTGCAAATTGAAATTATATGAGGAGTACTGTAGAAGTAAAGTACGGGAAGCACGCGACTAAGCTCAATATTTGTGATTCTACGACAGTTAACTCTACTTATTGTACCACACAAGAAACAAAGTTATATATAACAAATCCTACAAGCAGGCCAAAGTCATTTGTTTCTTGTGACAAATTAGCCACTGTGGGTGCTAACTTACATTTTTTTGGTCTCGTTATTACTCCAATTTAAAAACAAATTAATATTGTCCAGAACATATGCGCGACAGCAAAAAATGCCAGAAGATTACATTACAAGTGATATATAGCTTCTGCATGTTTAATTTTAGTTTCCAAGTTCTATTTTTACTTAGACATTCATGCCGGTCGGACACGTAAATACGCTAAATACTGATCAGGTCTGTGCATTGTGCTATTCTGTGTCCACCGCCCTTGCCTGTAAATGGTAGTAATTTTCGCAAAACAAAGATTGCATTAGCCGGGCAAGTTCCCCTCGTTAAAACTGTAGGGAAGTCCAGCAAATTAGGAGAGTATCAACGGCTTAACTAAAGACTGCCGATACCCGGGATTGTACAATCCCCTGGGAAAAGGGAATATCATAGGGTGCAACTAATCCCCTGCCACCAAACAGTCGACATTAGAGAGCAAGAACTAATTGCAATGGCTTGCAATAAAACGGCTGCATCCGTGAAGCGTCTGCAAGGAACTCTCAAGTGGCATTTCGTTACGTTCAATTTCAGGTGTTTATTTATATTCTGAAAATTTATGCAAACGGCAACGTCTTACGGTGGTTGACTCAGATTAGACGCTTCGCTGAAAATCTATAACGACGACAAATAATTGGAAAGCTTTGGACATGTCCCTCGAGACGACCGCAAATTGATGTCCACTCTTGACATATCCTACAAGGATCACTACGGATTTTCTATCCTCACAATATGGAGGAGGCAGTTGACATATAGCTAAATTTCTATTATCCTTTTACAGCAGAAATCATTATTTTCAGAGAGACGACGTCCGGCTCACTTATGAAAATTTGGGTATGGACATAACTGAGATAACGATGCTAAACACGAAAATAAATTGCTGAAATCATATCTTGTTAAATTTAATAACGTTGCTCAAGGTTGTATGGTAGAATTTCATTACGAGGGAGGTTTCGGTAAAACGTCCGGATGTTTTCATGGCTGTAGGTACAATAATTTGTACTATATAGTAAAGACTGAAGGTTGCAGATACAATTATTATTACAAGTGCCCTGCCTATCATCAAAAATAATGTAAGTGCCACAAAATCTACGTATAGTATTATCACGGAACAAATTAGCTTTGTTCCGTGGTATTATGCTACCTAACCTGTTGAAAGAAACGGTGACGCATATAGGCGAAGACTAATACATACATTAAGATGTGATTCGATTAATTCGTAATTTCTAAACACATTTTGTTTTTTGAACTACCGCATGCTGTTAAGGTGAAGCACAACGTTTACATTTAGTAAAATTGCCACTCCAAAATAACTCAGCATCACCAATAGTAGTGCATACCAAATATTTTTCCATTTTACTCTAGGGGGCACCACATAGAAATTATTATTCTTATTATTGGCTTTCAATTCTTAATAGAATTATAGCTATCCTTAGGGCTCTTTCAATTCATTTACTAAAGTGGATTACTCTCCATTTATTAATGTTTACAATTTACCAAGTAGTGCTGCTGCTACGTCGTTCGTGTCTAATTACGAATTTGCATTTCCAATATTATACTTTAGGTCCACATTTCGAGAGCGTTTATTCTCTTGCATGTATCTTCAGTCAAGATTCAAGCTTCCATTCCCTACCGAAATGTAGAGAAGGTGTAAAAATTAATAAATGCTATTCTTACTTGTATATTTATATCGCAATTGCAGGGGGATCGATTAAGTTTACCAAAAGGACTTCGAGGTTATCCTATCTGACTTTTTATTATTTCGTTAACTGTAATAAGTATCTAAATAGTTATTTTTCAACGCTTTCGTGCGTTCACGTTTTTAATTGTCATGTAGTTAGTCTTCTTTATGACCCATAATCAGTACTTGCATCATAAGTGAATTAAACAGATTTTGTATGTGTTGGAAGTTGCCTGTGATAAAAACGAGGTCGTCATCATAACGTTTGTCTGTTATTGTCCCATTGACTTCGTCCGTTATTTCCTGTATAGCCGTTTGAAATATTCTCTCTGAATATTATATTAAACGATTAGGAGATAACATACACCTACGCGCATTGGTTCCAGCAAAGACTGTCAACGATCCTTAAATATTGTTGACATACTAATTTAAGTTCCAGCAGAATTTTCGGCATTTTGTCCTATTTAACTCGGTCAAATGGTTTACTACAACTAACAAACCTTACAAAAATACTTTTATTAAAGTCTAAACAGCGATATGCATTGGCGGCTAATAAAGCATGTCTTGTACCATATCCACCCCTTACGCTATACTGTCTATTCCGCATAGTTTCTTTGCACCTTCTGTACATTTGTAGATGTGTTATTCTATCTATCTTTAGCAAGTGGCTCATGGGGGTAATTGTGCAATAACCATAATGTTTTCCGGTTACCTATTTTTGGAAGTACAACAAATGTTGATTATTGTTAGTCCTTTGGATATGTCCAGTTCTAAAAATGTGTCTATATTATCTGCATACATTTTTTACTATAACTCTACAGGAGCCTCGTCAAAACCTACCACTTTATTTGTTTTAGTCGTAATTGCATGAATTGTTCAATGTTTAGTCATATATGGATCATCAAATAAATCTTCGACATATTCTTTCCAAGTGGACAACTCCTGTACCTCAGTCCCTCAGCCCACTAATATGCCATGATATTTGATCTGATTGATGTTGCAAACTTCTTTTTTTACAGTATGTATGTTTCCTGAACCCAGTATCCTGTTTCATTCTTCCATTTCTTCGCATTTTGTATCTAGCGATGTCGCCGAGGCAAGATACTCCTTGATCACCTCTCGTTGCTAAATACGATATGGAAATCATTTATAGAGTTATGATCAGACCCTGCATCTGCACTAGAACATGCTCTACATTCTATACACTTGTTTTACTACTTTCATTATTCAGCATGTAGAAAGTCTATTTGATTCATTATTATTTTTTGGCTGGTATTCGCTGGCAGACGTTGAAAGAATATATTTGTTTTCTTCACAAAATACTATTATTCTATGGCCGCAATCGTTACGTGTGTCCAAGTTATATCATCTTACAAATATGACTTCCCCTACTTGAGGTCACCCAGTGCAGTCTTTAGGCACGGGCCAGACGGGCCCGGGCCCGGGGCCCCCAATTTTTTGGGGCCCCCTACGGGCGCATTGATCAACTAATAATTATGCAATTCATTAATTAATTTTGTAAAAAAATAAAAATTAAAGTTGTGTATTCATTTGATAAATTTAAAGTGGAAGTGTTTATCCCAATTATCGACTCATAACTCAATTACAGCAGAGATCTGCTGCATATATTTAAGTCAGCAATCGGTTTGGCTTTTTATCAAGTTTAAGAACCATTAGTCCAAACGAGTTGCACTATAGCTGTAAAGAGTTTGCTGAATATTATCACTTTGATATAAATGCAGAAGAATTGGAAACGGAATGTATTCATTTAGCGCAGTATTTAGGAACTAACGATGTATATAAAACTGAACAAATTGATAATTCGCTACTGTATAACATTTTGAGAACTGATAAATTAGAAGAAACATTTCCTAACGTTGTGATATCACTTAGAATTTTCCTGTCATTAATGATCACTAATTGCAGTGGAGAACGTTTATTTTCTAAGTTAAACAGTATAAAAGACAAACTTCACAGTACTATGCTACGGGATAGGCTAAACTCTTTATTATTAATGTGCATAGAAAGCGACATATTTTTGAATTTAAATTTTGAAGATATAACACAGGACTTTTCCCATACCAAATCGAGAAAAAAAATCTTTTATTAGTGCGTAGCAATAATTATGACCTATTTGTAAATTTTTAGGATTCTTATGTTCTATTGTGTTTATATTAATTTTATTAGAATTTTAATTTCGTTTCAGTACATAGTTGTATAAAAATAAAGGCAGGTATACTCGTATTAATAGTATATTATTATATGAGCGATTATGACAGCCATTATAAACGAAGATGACATTTGCGCCACAAGGCGAAGGCGAGTGGCGCAAGTCATTTGAGTGAATAATGGCAATAATCGCAAATGTAATACGATATTTTATCTACTCCTATGCAATAGGAGTTTTGTGTTCATATTTCCGAATTACATTTGTGACAGTTGTTAACTTCAAAAGTCATTTAATAATAAGAACGAATTTTGTGATTAGCTACAACCCATTGAATAATAAAAATAGAATTTTCTGATTGGTTGCAACTTGCGAACTAGTGAAATATGAAAATAGATTTTTTTGATTGGCTGCAAACCGTGAATTATGAATCATAATTCATGGCCATTATACAGTAGGAGTAGATAAAATATATATTGTATTGCATTGAGTTACTTCCTTTCTAGAAGGGCCCCTTCATTACCTTGGGCCCGGGGCCTCAAACATATAAAAGACGGCACTGAGGTCACCCATTATTATCCATTATTTTTGTAGTGCATTTATTTGTTCATGTAATTATTGATCTTATTTTTCGGCTGTCGGCACATCAGCCTGATAATATTTATATGTCAGGCAAAAGAATATAATTTCCTAGATATTTTAGTGAAAATCTGCAAAATGCTTTGAAAATACACATTATAAAACTGTACGGGATGAATAGCTAGAGCCAAATTTTGATAACTTAAGTAACAAAGTTACAGTAGGTAAAATACGTTTTATAGGCAATGTGTGAATGATGTAGAAGCTAAGATGGAGGACTTTTTTGAGTATCTAACAGTAATACGTAAATAATATGAATCTGCATTGACTATGGAAATATCGAAGGCAACCAGTTGAAAAAGCAGATATCTTTATTCTCTATGTAGAATACCAAAGAGGCAGTACTTTGGCAGTGGGGAACGTATCAAATCATATCATATAATATGCCGAGTGCTTTTACATACTTAATACGCAGTATAAATTTCACTTTTCAAATAGCAATTTATATTTCTACTATTCAAGTTGATGCGGAGCGTTAATTAGCAGGTACTCTAGAGAAATTGAAAATTGGCGCAGTTTCTTGATTTGCAACGAGAATATTTTAAAGTACATTGATCTCAAAGGCAGGACATCAGAGTTATTAAGGTTTTTGTACAGTGTGCATATTAATTTTAAAATCTCCACTTTTGTATCTAATAACTAGAGTAGCGAGGGGTATTACGGTATAGGTGGGGTAATGTGGAATACCACTGTTTTGGAAAAAATGGAGGCGTCATCTTCTGTACCGTAGACTAAATGTATTACTTTAACAACAAGGCAAGCGGTTGCACGGTAAAAATCGTCGGAGAGCAACATAACCTCAAGTATTGTTGATTTTATTGATTCAGTGACGTGCATAATTTTTAAGTAAGTCATTTTATTCGTTGTTTTTGGCAATTATCAAAAATTTTAATAATTGTCTCTGTTTGCAAAAATACATAAAAAGGTGCAGAATTATATTGGTATGATCCTTGTTTTAATATAAGAACTCGTTTATTTTTTATTTAATAGTAACCAAAAAGTGCTTCTGGCTGCTAATCTGGAATATTCCATATTAGCCTTGTTTAAATTTGATTTAAACACACGTAAATTTTAATAACAAAATTTACGAAATCCAGTCAGAAGTTCTAAATGTACTTCTGATTTCATAAACAAGCAGTTTTAACCTCCAGTTTTACTTCATAATTTCGCCAGTTTATATTTAATTTAGATCTGTTTAATCTTGAATTAAACAGACAAATTTCAGTTCACATTTACGAAATATTAAAAACCAATCTTGTTTCGCAAGCATAGAGTTTAAAGACCGGAGCAAACTGCAACTTAGCATTTCACGCCGTAAGCGACCTACTAAACCCAAGTTCACCGCTCTGGCTTGCAAACACACACGGAAATGCAATCCGCTTACAGTGATGAATTGCTACTTCGTACCTTTAAACGCGTTCTATTAATCTACACAATAATTGAACTTTGATATGTTACTTAGTTAAGCATTCTTATTTTGCATAAATAGAACGTTTATTTTCGTAATAAAACAGTCTGCATCTAATGTCTGATTCATTCACTACGTCGCTACCCTGATACCAAGCCATAATATTATTGGGACGTGAGGCTGCGTCCCTCAGGGTAGTTTACTGTCGTCCCTTTTAAGTACCATTGACTACATTGGTTTAAAACATAAATGCAGTTTCATTTATATGCTAAAGGGATAGAACCAGCGCAAAGCAACGGAAACCTGATCAGCGTCCAGGCAATTCTGTTCAGCCTTCTAATGTAAAATAATAGTGCATAAATTAGCCTCCAATCATTCTAAGACCTATTCTTTCAAACTTTAGAGCTATTCTGTTAGTTAGTAGACATGATACGGCTAAGACACCTACATTGAAAAATCAGGTAAAAAGGAAGATTTGCAAAAAAATGGCCCTTCTGAAGCAGGCAATGCAATAGCTGGTCCTAGTAGAGTGAAGCTCAGAGCTAAGAAACCTAAAAATGTAAAAAAGCGGATTATGTATTCTTCTTCTGATGACAGAGGTAGTAAGGTTTCCTTAGCTTATTCTTCCTGCGATGAAGACATTTTTCCAAATATCAAACACCGTTTTAAGATGCAGAATGTATTTTTTGCACCGGCCTATTTTCCGAAGATAGAAAGGGCGAAGTTTGGATAAAGTGCCTTGTATGTAGCCTTTGGGCCCACGAGCTGTGCCGGTGTTGAAAAAAACACTTAAGTGTGCGATTTCTGTCACTAACGGATTTTATATTCGATTAGTTTCCTTTTTATGTTGTATTCCATATTACCCTACCATTTTTTGGTGACGATAGAAATGTATTATTTTATTTATATTCAAATAACTTCAGGAAAGTTTTTTTTTTATTATTTACAAAGAGTAAAGTTATAAACACATTCAAGCAGTGATGATACTGCTTATTTATTCAAAAATTTATTTCATCTATTGGCAAAAACCAAAAGGGTATTCCCGCTACTCTAATAATAATATGCTTTCACTATTTTGCAAGGTTCAGTTGCATCTGCTATAGGTTTTGACGTTTTGGTTGAATATTCTTGTGCAATATTCATATGCATAATACAGCTCTACATGAATAGGAACAAAATCGAGTTCAAACAATATTGAAGAAAATGAGGATCTTATTATTTGGCAATACCTAGTTGTCAGACAGATATGGTCTAGAATCATCAAATTTTGAAAGATTCTTTCTATTTTTAACCTTAATAAAAATAATTACAAAGTCAACAACACAGGAATAGCAGAAAATATTTACAATATATTTATTTATGTTGCACAATCTATGAGCAGCCAAAATCTATACAATAAAGTTTTAAATTACTAGCAAATGATAACATCGATGTAACTCAACTTAACATTGAGATTTGATGACACTATTAAATCGACAGTGAAAGTAGTTGGTGAAAATAACAATTCAGAGAATTTCGAAGACGATTATGCTCAAACTGAGAACATACGTTGAGTCTCAGGAGCTGCTCTAAATTCTAAAACTGTGGAGGGATAGTAATAAATGCGTCTATGTAAAAAATGCAACACTAATGTGTCTAAAGGATCGATTAAAAGTAGCAAAGAAAGTTAGCGGAAGTGATTGTGCCAATCGTTTTCCTAAAAACGTGTCAAGTTTTGTAAAGTAAAAATAAATTAGGAGTACCTATTAGCTAATCGTAATTTTTTTTCTCTTTGGAAATAGTTCTAAGATTTAGAATATAAGCAACATACTTTATTTTTTTTTACAATTATAGTAAAAATAAGGCTTCTGCGCTTGTCGTATGGGTCTTTCAATGTTTATTTGCAATAATGTGAACCGACGTCAATGGTTTTTTTCTTTGTTATTGAATGTATACAATTTTGGTTTCCTACATTTTAAAATGTTTTAATAAAGTACTTTACTTTTTTCAAAATTTAGTAGATATTATTAGCCATGGAAATTATAATAAACAATTAATACCCTTTGATCGAATACTTGTATCCCCTAGAGGGCTTTGGAACTGTTTTGTTAAAATGTCATTCTAACAAATTAAAAAATGTCTGTTAATAGTACTTTATGTAACTAGTCCTCAAAGCTAGGCTTTAGGGGACGAGTCGTAATGTTTCCGGACGAGGCGGAGCGAAGCGCAGCCGAGTCCGTAATATGAAGATGAGTCCTCTAAAGCCATTTGAGGACGTGTTGCATACAACGTTTTTTTGTATTAGCTCTCCAAACATTATAATATGAAGTTTCAATTACCATTAACGCGGCATTATATTAGGAGGCCGCGAGAAAATGTATTTTTCGCTCCCCAAACTGCGGTTACTTTGGAAACTGTCTAGGATCCTCAAAATGGCCATTTAGAGGCCTTGTACTTAAAGTCGTCATGGCAACTAATGTTTGAGTCCGCTAAAATGTTGCCATGACGACTTTAAGTACAAGGCATCTAAATGGTCATTTTGCGGATCCTAGACAGTTTCCAAAGTAACCAGTTTGGGGAGCGAATACAAAAAATACATAAAAATGTTAATAACAAAAACAACTACAGATGTTCAAAGCGATTTCCTCAATTTTTCATACGCAGTACAACTTTGCGTTGAATATTAAATATTCCGTCACAGGTAAGTGATTATATCGAAATTGTATAGGTTATATTATTGAGTATCTTTACTGACCACTTGCAATACAAATTATATATTTTTAAAGTTCGCAGTCCTCTAGACTCTAGAGGATACAAGTATTCGATCATACCGTATTTGTAACTGCTACTGTAGCATTTATAAACGTATTTGCTAACCGT
>CALNHX010011380.1:0-32589 GCA_940337035.1 Agriotes lineatus
ACTTCAAAAAGATTCTGAACATAAACTAATGATTCCTCTAACTTTGTCTCTAGTTATGCCAAAACTTTTCAAGTTTTTATACGAAGCGCTTCCATTCATAAAACTTTTCTTAAGAAAAACAGAAAACTTTGATAAAGAAACATACTAGCATCTCCCTCGTTATTCCAAATACGAAATATTCCAAGTTGATTTCAACTCTGCATGTAATTAGGAAGTATTTCAAAGGCGTTTTTTGCGGAACTTCGTATTCGGAAAGAAGGTATAGGTACTATAATTAGCGTTTTGTAAAAAAATTACAAATTGCTTGTTTCTACGCACAACTAATGTAGGATTGCCCTTTTATAACGACATCTTATACCACTAAAAACGTTTTCCTGTGTTATTAGATACATGGCGTTTCAAAAGATGCGGTACATAGTTTATACGATAATTGATGATGCTAAAAGCATACCATTTACACAATGGAAGTTATTATGCCAACAACTCGTTCTATTGCAAGAAAATAACTTAAATATATTGTCACAGTAAGTGTATGGTATGACTAACCCAGTACATAAAAGCTAAATAGCGACGCAAAGAATCACTAACATTACTTGATTGCAGAGGATTCCTCAGAATGTTACCAACACATAATTTTCTGAACCTTTCAAGGTCATTTTCATATAAAAACGACTTCCGGGATCAAGTCAGAGGCAAAACTCTTTTACAAGAAAAGGGATAGAAGAGCACGGTAACTCAACGTGTAAACCATACGGCGTGGTTTATACGTTGAGTTCCCGTGCTTTTTTGCTTTCCCCCTGAAGAAGCCCATTAAGAAAGTGGGTGAAACGTTGAGTTCTTCGACGTCAATAATGACACGGTCCAATGCCGGAAGTCGTTTATAATATAGATGTAGGTATATTTCTAATTACTAGGTTTAGTGGAAATTATACTAAGAAATTAACACATATTTATTTTGTTTTGCTTATTTCAAAGGTAATGGGATTTGAAACCAATGAAGCAACATAGAGAAAATTATCTAGAACTGAATAACGTCTGAGCATCGGACATGGGTTTATTAGCATTTTTTGCAATGGACCATATCTTTTGAAACAGTATGTACATCGCGTTGCTAACCAGCATGTACCTGTTGTAACGCTAATAATGCAAATATGAAAAAGATCTCTCAACTTTTTGTAAAAGAATAATTGTACATATACAGTGTGCCCCAGGATTGACGTTACAAGAGGTGAGATAGACTAAAAATTTTTGAATTCTATTTTAAGGTTCTGGGATTTGGTCCTGCTTGGTTTGCAAAGAATTTTAAGAATATTTTCAGTTTTTGAAAAACAAGTAGGCCTTGACAGGGAAGCGAAAACTAGTTTTATTTTCAGGTATACTACCCTTTTTGTTCATGATACGGCAAAATATTATTAAGAAAAGTTGTTTAGAATGATAAATTATGATCCTAGAGACAATTTCAGAAAGATCTGTCGACTTAGTAACGTTATTTTTTAGAAAATTGTATTTTATTTTCATGTAAACTACCTTTTTTGTTCATGATACGGCAAAATTTTATTAAAAAGTTGTTCATAATGATAAATTATGCGCCTATACAAAATTTCAGAGAGATCTGTCGACTTAGATTAAACCGTCACTTTTAATAAATGCAATTTGTTTCAACTAACAAATAACGGTTTAATCTAAGCCGACAGATATTTCTGAAATTTTGTATAGAGTCATCATTTATTATTCTAAATAACTGTCTTTAATAAAATTCTGCCGTATCATGAACAAAAAGAGTAGTTTACCTAAAAATTAAATAGTTTTTAATTCCCTGTCATGGCCTACTTGTTTTTCAAAAACTGAAAACATTCTTAAAATTTTTTTCAAACCAAGCAGGACCGAATCCCAGAACCTTAAAATACAATTCAAAAATTTTTAGTCTATCTCACCTCTTGTAACATCAATCCTGGGACACACTGTATGTTTCAAACACATAAAAACCTTTGAAAAATTATTCCATAACATTATACAGGGTCAGGCAGGGAGGTATGGAATTTTCTAAAACAGTATCACACACTTATTGTTCGATAAAATTCAAATTTTATTTTTTTAATACATAGCTTAGATGTTGCCATTAAAGGACAGCAAGCTGAAAATAAAAACAAAAGTAATCAGGTACGAAAAATTATGTCAGTTAGGTGTCCGTTTTTGTCAGGTCACCAGACCTGTCACCTTGTGACTACTTTCTATAGAGGTACCTGAAATCACGAGTGTACATCAACAAACCACGTACTCCTGAAACCTTTTCAGAAACAATAACACGAGAAATTAGAAGGGTTCCAAGTAAAATGCTTCGAAGGAGTATGGATAACTTCTCGCGCCGTCTACAAGAGTGCGTGGACAAAAACCGACACCACCTAACTGACATAATTTGTCGCACCTCTGATTACTTTTGTTCTTATTTTCCGCTTTGTGTCCTCCAATGGCAACATCTAAACTATGTATTAAAAAAATTAAATTTTAATTTCATCGAAAAATAAGTGCGTGATACTCTTTTAAAAAATTCCATACCTCCCTGCCTGACCCTGTATTTTGATAGGATTCGTTCGATTTCAACACAAACCTACAAATTACTTTGCTTATGGTACGTGCAATAATATTTTGGTTATACCAATAGATTCATAAGAAGAGAAAACAGTTAGGTAAACTTCCTTCTATACAAACAGACACTGATTTACTGCGATTGTTAAAGTAATAGGAGTAAGAAGACGATATTCCAATAAACATTTAAATTTTTAGTGTAATTAAAGATATATCTGTACTAAATTAAGTAAAAAATAAACTAACAACGTTCCTTGTACCGTCGCCATCGGTCAAGTCCTTCCATACCTTACGTATCGGAAGAAATCGTTTTGGGAATATGTTATCCAAGTGATACTTCTAGGGACCAATACCGGTCATTCTTTCAATTAATACTGAATGATTATCGATATCTAAAAAAAATATTAAAGTTTTATTTAAGTTTAAGAATTTAATTTATTTTTTACATGTAAAAGTTATTGTTTAAACAACGATTTACGCAGTATTTAATTTACTTTGAATTTAGAAACGAACAAGTATTAATAAAGTGTGTGCCAGCAATTGCGGTTATAAGAATGAAACAATTAAAAAATTTTTTTTCTATATCACATGTTAAGTGTGCTTTTATCAATTCAAAACAAAAGGTGAAGTTTTACCTTAACTTAGGGTAGATAAATTAATTTAATTTTCTAACTTTTGTTTAAATTAAATGTGACAGCTTCGTATCAACGTAGCAACCCAGTCTAGCTATTGTCATTTTGAAATGTGATTGACTGTCCTTATTTTTTTTTGAAATTATTAAAGTCCTTGCTATAGAAAAAAAAATGTATTATACACGACGATAAAGTTATTTCTATCCACTCTTGAATCATTAAACGATTCATTTGTGGATAAAATTTAACTTTATCGTCTTGTATAATAAATTACTATTATTTACTGATTAGATGTTTACTTATGTTGATTAAAAATATATTATTACATTTTTAAAACCCAAAAAAATCCTTGTGCCGTTATTGTCTTCAAGTAGACGTATGTCTTTACCGTCAACGAACCACGGTAGCTAGCATGCGTCTAGTTGCTGGAAAGATAATAAATATTATGCGAGCACCATTTTTATTAAACTAGACGTACCCATACTATGAAGTATTTTGCATCAAATACGATACCATGGAAATCCTAACAATGTCGCTTTCCAACTATTCAGCATCGTCAATATATAAACCACCAAGTACCCCTTCCGTTCCAATAAACCTATTAATTATACAAACCAAAAGTATTTGTAAACGGGTTTACACGGAACTTCCCTCGCGCGAATTAGATCAATTTGCAAATTTAAAAAAATTGTACTCCGCTGGGGTTTGAACCTCTGCCGTATCTGCGTAGCGATCGTAACCGCGTCGATTAGTCGTATTGCGCCATCCTGCCTTACTGAAATGAATGCGGCGCGCGACTCTATTTAACGGTACGGTATTATTGTTGAAACGTTTCGACTTTTTTGTGACATTATCCTGTATCTGTTGAGTCCTATTTTCAGCAAGTGTAAAGCCTAACCTATGTGAAAATTATTACTTTCGTCTATTTGAAAATTAAAGCAAAAATAAACAAAACTTAATGTGTTAAGTGTTAAGTGTTAAAGTGCTTACCCTGTATATATTTGTCTGAAATTTTCTGGGTTTCATGCCAGATAAACATATAATCTGCATGCAAAATATCGCCATCCTCCAACAAATAGTTTTTGAGTTATACCGCCAACAGGCAGACAGACAAACAGACAAACGGAATTGAGAAAACCTGTTTTTCGTCATCTAGAGACCCTGAAACGTATAGATCTGAAGAAATCTCGGAAGGTGATTTTTTCGCGATTACAATACTTCCTTCGTCTTTTAGACGAGGGAAATAAAAAATGTAGTTTGTCATTCGCCACTTTAATTATCACAGTAATATGTAGGTATATAAATATATAACAATATCGATGTAAAAACAGTGAAACAATAGGTAAAGTCTAGTTAAATCTGTGTAGGCCATACTCCACACTCCTTTAAAAGTACAAGATTGCGAAAGGGGCGTAAGGTGGACTTTATTTTTGTAAGGAAAGGTGTTTCAAAACACACAGCATATAGCTGTTATCATTCAATTAGTACCAGCAATTGTACCAGAAATTATTAAAATACACAGAACCTTTAATTTAAAAAAATTAAGGTAAAAGAATCTTCTACAAAAATATTATTTGGTCATTTTCAGATCACTATGCGGTGAAGTCAACAGGATAGACTTCCACAAGAATGTGCTCTGGCATCCTTCTTATTTAACACATGTATGAAGAATTAATCCCTTAAACTAAAACCCAACATGTTAGTCTATGCGAAAGTTGCAGAGAGAATCGGTTAAAACCTAATCTATCTAAAGCAGAAGTGTTTGTACATTATCCAAAGAATGGATAAGGGATATATAAATTAAAAATTTAGATATAATGGTGCTACCTTAAATTATTGTAACAAAAATAACCACTTAAAAATCCCTCTAACAGGTACGAAATGGGACACACAGCATGATGTATCTACTAAGATTGTATGCCTTGGCTCTCTACTATTCAGCTGCAGGGTATCCTAGCCCTGTTTGGCATAAGCGGATTTGTCCCAAACGGGTAAACATTCCACTTTAGTGATATGTGCAGGATCATAACTGAATGTTTGAAAGTACTCCCAAAAGATAAAGTGCAGTAGCTGGTAGAATTCTCCGTCTGAAATACGACTCAAAGAAGCTGCTAACAGAAAACTATTTAAAATCTTGACTGGAATTGCAATTAGCTTTTTGCGCACCTTTACAAATAAAGCAGCAGGTCAAAATTGAATTTAGAGAGACAAAAGTAAGTATTGCCTGAATTGGATAGAACCATCTGAAAACTTACCATCAACCTACAAGAATTAGTCAGTTATACGAAAATCGGGGACTAGATTGAGAAGTGGAGCAAAAAGGTCCAAAGATAATTTATAGGAGTGGAGTTTCGTGGTAAGAGAGAAAACTGGACGAGAATGCGAAAAATTAATATTACTACACCACATTTGATGTAATATTTACTTCGCCCTTCTACATGTATGAGAGAATATTTGATATTCGCCAAACAAACTGCAGTAGACGTCGCTCACTTTAAGACAAAGAATTAGATAATAACATTATAATTTTTGTAGCTTCATTGTAACCTAGCATAATAGGTACAGAACGTTTTTAAGATATTAGAATTGTAATTTAGACTAAAGCATAAATTAAAAATAATTCCAAATTTGTTTGTCACCTCAACCTGGCTTATGAACTAGAATGGCTACAAACCTAACTCGTAAATCATGTAAATTGTGGAGAGTATATAATTCTATATATGAAAATGCAAGTTCCAAAATACCACCTGATTATATAAAAAAAACTTCGCACGGAATCATTAGAAGACGACACCACACGTTGGTTTTAAAAACAAAGACTTGCTCAAACGTTATCTGAAAACCCGCTAACAGAAGAAAAGAACGTGGAAAAAAGTTGGAATAAAATAAGAGAAAGCAAAGGAATCGGCACGTAAGAAAAAAAACATACTCAAAATGATAGACATAACCTCGATTCACAGAAGAAATTAGATTTCTAGCAGCTGAAAAGCGAATATACAACATATACAAGCAACAAGTCACATGACACATATATAGAATATATTACGATTGCAAATTAAGTAAACAATGATATCAGAAATTTTAAAAGAGATTATTGGATATGGTGCTTCTTTAGAGACATAGAACACGATCTCTACGGATCTCACAGCAAAATAGTAATTGAAATCACAAAAATAACCAAAAAATGCATATACAACGATACACCAAGTTGGAGATAATGAGAGAATGAAATACTTGAAATAAAATGCATAATAACAAAACCAATTACACTAACGATGGAACTATTCCGCTAAGTGAGGCAGAAAGGCGCGGTAGTGAAGAAGAAAAATCTTAATAAGACAAGATGAGGTAACAGCGACTAGCAAAATCCAGGTTTATGAACATCCCTGACTAACTTTTCAAACGCAGTAGTGAACTCGTCTCAGTAATTACACTATTTTATCAAAAAATTATATCACAATGCACATTTTTAAAAATCGAAATTGAAATGATACCAATAATTACAGAACTATCTCTGTTAAGCTCAATATCGTTAACGAAAATTCTATCCCTCTCTACTAAAAGAGCGTTAGACGCGAAGCGATGTACGATTGTGCACTGCGTTTCCACCCTCACCACCCTGCGCCGTTTACGCTCGCTGTAAAAGCAAACTCCTGAGCTGAAGGAGCATAGCCTTTTGTTTCTCTTCTTCCAGAATGGTCCAGCGCAGTTAAAGAGTCAGGTAAGCACAATCTCTTTATTAAGATCAGGTGCAAGGAGCAGTGCACGGTGCGGTTCTGCATAAAAAGGGACAACAAAGAATTACAAAGTACGAACCTCGTGAGAGTACAAGATCCAGACGGAAATTAATGCTGTTGCAGACCAAATTGCGTAAACGCACAAAACCTAAGCCAACAGCCGCCTTAGTGCTGTACAACGAGTTATGTGAGCATACAGAACTACGTTTACGAACGTTTACAATATGCTATCAGCGGCGGCTTCGTGAAGGCACAAAGTTGAAGCTACTTGGAAGAATAACATTTGGTTACCAAAGAAACCTAGAAAGTATATAGATATGATAAAATATCCACTAAAAAATAATCGACGTTACTGAAATTCACACAAAAGGCATAAAACGTTTTCTAAAAAGACCAAAGTAACGATTTCGAAGTTTAGAGGGAGGAGATCGGTTTAAAATCAATTCGAAGGTTTATCAATACCGTTAGCGAAAAGATACGAATGGGGCAGAGAGTGGCGATAATGTGGCATTTAAAATTTAAAGGGGAGAAAAGATGGAAATGTGCATATACAGCTGTCGATAATTTAAAAGCAAATCTTGCCGAGACTGCGATTCGAACTCGTTACCTTAGGCTCGACAGTCCGCGGGTGTTGTCACTACACCAATCTGAGAACGAGTTAGGTGATCGCTCAACTTATATTACTGGTAACGCGAATACAAATCAACAAATACATTCAAAGAAAAAGCGGCCAATCTCGCTCAAGAACTTTTCAGTTCTTTAAATTAATATTCCACCCGCAATGGAGCAAAAATCGCCCTGATAGGTTATGTCGTTATTGCTTTAGAGTAGACTGTAAAATATTTCCATTTCATTTTATATACGTAAAATGTGTTCAAACAGTTAGCTGCATAAAAACAGTCCCAACACTTTTGTAGTGTAAATCCAGAATATTTGAAATTTGCGTATAGTAATTACAGCTATTTTTACATTACGGCATTTTAACACGCTATCTGATACACTGGAAAAAGCATTTTCTTAGCTTTTCTTTAAAATTAAATATTCATATTAACATGCAATACTGATAGAAATTTATAGGTTGGTTTTTGCGTCATCCAGTATTATTTGAAATACTTTGTAATATTTATTTAGATATTATGGATATCCTCAAAGTTGAGTGTTTCGTCTCGTGTAGTGCTGCAAAGAAGAAAATAAATATTATACGGGGTTTAGTAATAGCTGCTACACTTCCATTAATACTAAAATGAGCTATACTAAATAGATGACGATGCTTCACCCAACGTACGTCAATAAACTTGGTAGGGTACACACAATAACATTCTAGACTTGCGACTTGAGAGTTAGTGTGACGTGAAGCAAATTTTCACCAAATGCATAAATAACACATACATAAAATCAGTTCAAATAATGTTATACTTTTTAATTAGTAATAATGTGCCCGATGAGTGTCATGAATCTTTTAATTAATTATTTAAACGGCTCTAATTATATCCCACTTTTGTAATTTACCCGGCTTATATTTTTATTATAAACTTATATTTAAATTACTCGATCTCAAAATTAGGGCGCTATATCCAAATTAATTAAAACTACTAATTTGCTATGATTAATTATGTCAGGTCCTATTTTAAATTAAACATTTCATTGTAAGCGCTCTGTATACCGCTATTTGGCTAATGGGATTTGACAAGTGGGTTATTTTTAACTGATGGAACCTACACAAAATGAAAATAGTTTTCTAGTCTCGAAAGTACATAAACAAACTCAGAATTTTAATTAAATCCTTGATGTCCACGCAATTAACGCTATTGCTATGCGATAATCGAAAGTAAGCATTCCGCATCTTAAGCAAGACACTCCTACTCACGCCGCGAACCGGAAGTGACGCGTTAAATAGACGCCAACGAAGCACAATCACAAAACTAACACTTTTAGGTGGCAAATCTGACATGTTGATGGCTTTTCTGTTGAAAATGGGGCTACCTGCCCCTCGCTAAAACTCTCACGGATTCAACACTTCTTGAATCGATTCCTTTGAATCTGGGGCCCCAAATCCAGGGATACGCTGCACTATACCTACGCTGCTTGCTTATACACTCGTACAAGGACTTATAAACCTGGCTGGACCTCCGTAGAATGATATCTAAATACCACAGCTTCTACTGGACCAATTCGACGCCCCTTATTTTCCCCTTATTATGTGCGGAAGTCCAAATCAAAGCAAAACTTCCACAAGCGACCTAGGACACAATCACTCAATGAAACGCTACTTTTAGTTAACTTGGGTATTTATTAACACACAAAAATCACTTATTCTGGGACACCTTGCTAAAAACACAACCAAACCTCTTGATGAAGCCACCTCAATTATTTTATTTACAGTTTATTGCATGAAATGCCACGCCTGCTTTGATTTTAATTTGTTTTTAAACAAAGACAATACTATCCTAAAAACGTTATTCTACCAATTATTTTCAAGGTCTACGCTATTTTATAACAAATTTGAAATTTAAATTATTACATTTACTGGACATTCTTATAATAAATATCTGTTTTGATGGTTATGTTATTAATTACCAATAATTATCATTCGAAATATACAGCTACTAAATGTGTTCATAGCATTATATAATAATTTACTATTTATATATTTCCTAAAAGTGAAGAACTATATGTATTTACTAGTTCACATCGAGCAAATCAGACCAAGTGATAGGTACTGTATAAAAATTATTATATTGTGAATTCCTATTAAAATTTATGTAATCTGACCTATTTACATAGCACTTAATATCCTTGAATGTGTTTGTTAGTGTTCCTAGCATGCAGCGAATTTGCTTTCCAGAATTCAACAATGTAATCCAAGGAGCTCTCAATTAATTCATCCGCACGGAAATATTTTACAAGGGCTGGCTTTGTACATGTAGTTGGCGGACTCTTAAATGTGCCGGCCCTATTTCAGGTTCAGCCTTTAGAAGGGGTTGAAAGAAACTGCCACTTAAAGGAGGTGCCGTGAATGTACGGCTAAATTGTTTTTCCTTTCTGTTCAAGTGGATGCAGCTTGATATGCCGTCGGTTCATTATTACTTCATGCACAGATGGACGATAGAAAGGTAGCTTACGATTACTCGAAACTTATGTGCGAGGTCTTCTCGGTTATCGAGCGTGTAATAATGGACCATTTAGTTAATTAACTATTAAATCTCTACGAAAGCTTCGAAGAGATAACGGGTTCTTCGCAAACTTTATTCTAGGAATATTTATTCGGCGTGATTTAATTAAGGCATTATCAGTTATCCGCTAATTTTTCCAGAGATAATAAGAATTGAAATTAAGCCATCTACTGTACTGTACTTTCCATTTCATAACAACTTCTTTCCCTAATCCACCCCTGGTTGTATTACCATCCACTTTTCTCACCTCTGCGTGCTTATGTCAAGTGCACACGTGCTTTTGCGGGTAAAATGGCAGCGAGGCAAGTAAGGCAAGCAAATGCCTTTGTAATATCAGGGAGGAAAATCAAAGCTAACGTGCGTACTTTCAACATTACGACTTGCTTTATGTATTCGGTACGAAATGTAACGACTGTTGCGTTTACTTTACTAATGGTTTAACCAACACGTTAATGTGTGTTTGGTTTGCGGTTAACGCAAGCACGACGCATTCGCCAAAACGCACCCATTAGACTAAGCCGTCCGTTAAATTAAGCCGGACTTTTACTGTAAATCGAATCCTCGCCTCCATAGAACCGATTCGAGTCACAAAAGCTTCAGTAATCAATGCGCCATCAAACCCAGTCGTTAAATGCGCGTTGTTTTTACTAAAGCGCGCACACGCAATTTGTGAGCTTTTGCATTTCATTAGACATTCAGGGCTTTCTAGTAATTGTCGGAAAGTGGTCATTACTTATACAAACTGCCTTAATGAATATGGACGGAATTGGTGTTGAAGGTGTAAAATTTAACAAATCCTGCTCTTCAGTGTTATCTACTGTGAATGCAAACTTCAAAAAGGAAATGCCAAATGCTCTTGTTAGTTGTTTACCTACGTCTGTTTAGTATATCACTACAAATATTTCTCATATTCCACTAACATTAAAAACACAAAAATTAAAGATATTTAAGATATTTTGTTCGGCACAACTCAAAAGCGAACTTATGGAAATGAGAAATTAAAAACTTAAAATAAATCGACTGTTATTTACTTCACGCAGTACTTCCATACTAAAATATATCAGATTAAACACTATTGTAACATTTTGTTCGCGTTCTGATGCAACTCCCAAAAATTATAGATATTTGATCATAACTAAAATCAAACACATCATGCTAGAAACACATACGGAGCAAACACGTTTAAAATAGTATTCTTCAAACAAATGTTACCTATTTGCAAGAAACTCTAAAATAAGAAACACAATTTAAATTTTCTGTTCCTTATATAATAGGAGTACATATCTTAAGTTGCCGTTACAAATAGTTTTAAAGACCGGAAATAGCAATCAAGTTGCAAAATGAAAGTATTTTTCACACTCGATATGAAACCCCTAATTTTGCAACGTGTTGCATACAAGATTTTCTTTAATTTTGAGTCATATTAGTTTTTATAGTACATAAATATATTAACTTAAATCAACAAAGTTGTTCTAAATTTTTATATTAGCATTAGTGTCAATATGAAATCTCATATTGCAACTAGTGCGAATATATGCATCATTTTGAAGTTGAAAATCACAACAAAATGTCATTATATTAGGTCAAAATTACAGAAACATATTTATTCTATATGTATACTAAAATGTGGGGAAAAGGTTCAAGGGGCACTAATTTAAAAAAGAATATAGTTTTGATAATTTTTTTTCATTCAAAGCACTGAAACGTGTTAGCAAAGATATAATGTTATAATCCCACCCTCTTTATTGACTAGGGTAGTGATCCTTTTTGTTCTACAACTATATTTGACCATTCTACAATCATGAATAACTATTTTGTGACTTTTATTTAAGAGATTCGCTCTTGGTATATTGTTTTTCTGGTTTGGAGAATGCTCCTTATGGAGCGAAATATGTCGCAACCTTTAATAAATTGCATTGATAAATTTGTATGGGTGAGGTGGTATTTTTTCTATCGCCTAAAGTGATCAATGGATGATCATATCAGTATTCGTCTACTTTAGGAACGGAGTTCAACACAGAATGCCTTTTGCGTCCGCTTATCTGCAGTACACTTTAAAATTAGCTATCCACGAGCAACAGACAAAGCATCAGTACTTTCTGTACTTCCTCGCAAACATTATTATTACGTACCAAAGTTGTTGGTCATCGTTTTCTATGATAATTAACGGAAGGCAACTTAAAATCGTGGAACACGACGGCCACTACAACAATACTAACAATAACTAGAACTAATTCACCGCACACAAGGTAATTCCAACCAGTGTAAAGCTGCAGCCGATTTATTCTTTAACGAGCTGCTTAGAAGCGTACTGCAATCCGTGAGCAACACACTACAATAAAAGTTCGGCATAAACGTAAAAAGTATTTTTCTAGTTCTGCACCTCCACGCACTTGAAACTGCTCGACCACGATGAGAATTGTAAAGGCTTTCTTCAGTTAACTGTAGTAGCAGAATAACCTACCGGAGAGTGGAAGGCGGCCAGAAGTAAGTTACTTCTGAAATATTTCTGAATCTTAGAATTACTAGATAAAGTTCAGCGGCTGCATGTACCATACACTACCGCTGATCGAAAAATTCCAAGGTAGCGAACGACTTTAAATCCACCGAAGTGCGTTTCTGAAACAAACTACACAGTACCAGAACCAATATGTCACTCAACCTGCTCTGCTCTCTCTATATTTGCACTCTTCTCCAAAAATCGCCAAAATTTACCAATTTTCAAAATTCGCACATAGATAGATCAGATGGTTAGGTAACCAAACTCATACCAACGAAAAAGTGGTTTCACAAACCACGCCATACCAGTTAATGGGAAATAGCTGGAAATTCAAGACAATTGCTGCATAATTACATTAATTTTAATTTGAGCATATTTTACACCTGACAGTTAGTATCTCCTTTTCGTGGTACTTTTGGATCAGATTAATTTACATAAAAACGTCGTCTTATATAAAATTGATGAGATGCGCCCAATCTAAGACAATTTATGTTTCTTATAAAAAAGTGTCCCCTCAGAGCTAGGATTTTTAGAAACATTCGTATTAAGACTTAAATATTTTAAAACACTTTAAGTTACAATATCAATCGTGTGCATAGCTGAAAGGTGGCATTTTGTTATATAAAACTTAAATTATCTTGGGAAGGGTGCATCTCAGTAACTTTGAAAGAGGTTGCATTTTAAAATTAATCGAAGAATAAAACAATGCCACAAAATAGTCAGAAAGATTAACACTTAAAACATTGTCAAGTAATTAAGAATGATTACTAACAATGAGAACCTCCCTGCGAACAGGAATTCTACTAAAATATTACCATTCATTAGTAGTCATTCACTTCATAATGAAGTAATTTCCGTATCCCTGTCATGAGAACTTCTTTTATTATTTGGCGAATATAATCAACTCCCGAAGTTTGCCCAGGCATCTCACGTATGTCCTGTATATGCTACCAAGTATTTAGTTTCCATTTATCTGCAGAAAGTACTCCTGTGTTGTAAAAGCACCAAATGCAAATTACTCAAATGAAGCAATATTCTAAATTCAACTTAAGGGCACTCTTTAGAGAACCATGGCCTTTCGCTTAAGGATTAATTATATATTTAAACATGTACATTAAATATGAAATATATGTGTGTTAAACCATTTTAAAAAATAATAAAAAAGTCTACCGAGTTTATTACTTAATTGCATGTTATCTGGAAAATTATCGACTGTTATAGTAATAGAACTTACTACTCTCAACAAAAGTCTGCTACCTAAATTTAACTTCCTTTTTATTTATTTATTTATTTGCTGGCCTTTTCTGTATGAAGTAACAATACAATTGCGGAATTCTTATTCTTCAGCTAGGCTGAACACTGCTTCGTCAAGTATGGAACAGGTAAATCAGACAATAGGAAATGAATAAATTGCTCAAATATCTTTATGGCAACAAATTAGACGCACAGTATTTTATTTAAACAGCAAGTACATTTGCTCAGTAGAAATAATAAGTGACAAGTAAAACTAATATATGTTTTGTAATATAATAAATATTCAGTAAAAATATTAAATGGACAGTAAAAATGTTAAATGTTGAGTAACAATTATAAATGTTTACTAAAACAACAGATGTTTGGTAAAATTATAAATGTTTGAGAAAAACCGTAGAAGATCAAGAAGAAAAGATAAGCGCTCAGTAAAATGATCAATGTTCAGTAAAAACTATAGTTGTTTAAGGCGAATATTGAGTGTTTAGTACAAATACAATATGTTTAATTCAGAAATCACTCAGGGTCAATAATAATTTTAATAGCAAGGCAATAAAATAAATGCTTAGTATTACATTAAAACGGTAAGTAACTACAGTATGATCGAAAACTTTCAACGTCTAGAGGGCTGTGGAATTATTTTGTCATAAAATTTTGTTGGCAATCGTGGTAGTAATGGTCACATTGAAATTTTATATCTGTCAGTTTGAGGTTATGTCAGGATTGTCATTTCAACAAATACAAACATTCTTGTTGAATACATAAAAATGTTAGTAACAAAAACAACTACAGCTATTCAAAATGATTTGCTGCATTTTCCATACGCAGAACCACCTAATGCTCGGCATTAAACATTCTGTAAAAGTTAAGTTTATCTGTCAAAATTGTATATGTTATATTATAAGTAGCTTTACTCATAACTGCCAACATACATTTAATTTTTTAAAAATCCACAGCCCTCTAGACGTTGTACGTTTTCGATTATACAGTAGCTTTGGAGCGCACCACATATGTGGACTTACTCCAATTAAAATAGTTTTTGTATATTCAAAATAGATTCGTAAATAAAAAATTTACTGAAGAAAGAAAATGTTTTAACATCTTTGATAAATAAAGCGCAAGGGTGTTCAAAATTGTGTAAAACATAGACAAAAATATCTTAACGTTGTTAATAATACTAAACCAGTAAAGGGAAAAGGTGAGTAATGCGAACTCTATGAATTTGTAAATAAAACATGTGGTGTGATACACGCACACAACTTCCTTTTACAGTGATCTTGTAGTTAGGCAAAAATTTGATTTTTAATTTTTAAGCATTTGACAAACATTTTCAAAAATTACAAATTCCACAAAAACGGTACAAAATAGAGCGTTAGTTGAACAGACAAATTTTTTCTAGAATTTTAAGTTGAATTCAAAAATGTAATAATATACTGGGTGTTCTATTTAAAATAGGAGTTAATAAAAAAAACAGAAGAGCAAACAGAAGAAACCCATTTTAGAAGTATTCAATTAGAAAATCATCTATCGCACATCAAAACACATTAAAAATGCAATAAAAATGCAAAGTTTTAAAAAAATCGTTAGAGCCGTTTTTTAAAAAAACTGAAAAATTAAAAGAGTAAACAGCTACTTCCTGTTATGCGATTTTTTTCAAAGGCTTGCTTTTAAAAAGGGATTAATTTTAACTATCAACCTATATTGAGAACGAAGACTATTTACCTACACTTCTCATATTTTCAAAAATGCACGATAGCTATACAAATATTGGTTTAATTGAAAAATTATAAATGACATAGCTCTTCGGTTTTTATTTTATAATAGTAGGTGTTCATAAATAAAACCGTTTGGGGTTAGCCATGACCTGAAAACTTCCCTTTATTGATTAAAAATCGACAAGGACATGACAAATAACATGACACCTGTGCGTAAATGGACTAAATCTAAACATAAGTTCAATAAACGATAGCCCACCCCAAACGGTTTTTGAATGCCCTATACCATCCTAGAATACGTGTACGCGAATTTCGAGCCACCCCTCATGCCATATTTGCAGTACTGGTCCTGTCATAAACCCACCACCAGAAAAAAACCAATTACTAGAAATCATCAAACGTGAAGACGTGGGCGTATCTAATTTAATGAAATTAAATAACTTTATATCTATATATTGCATAACTTACATACGAATTTTAAAAATGAAAATGTGGAATATGGATCATTGAAGCAGTGTAAAGTTTATTTTTAAAAAACGCTCGGGCTACTCACATCGGACCTCAATCACTCGTAAAATATTAGCGTTACAAACAGCAGACCGTACTATATCAATGTCAGATAATTTCTGCAATATTTAGTACGTAAACATTTTTATTTACATTTTATCTTTATAATACTGGCATGGCTGAAACACTTTACATTAGTACATTTATTTATAACAGCCATTTTAATTGCATTTGTACTGGGAATCCACGTTATCAAGTCGTGTCGTTTAGCTGGATAATTTTGTTTCGATGAGTATACTAATTATTTTTAACACTATTATTTATATTATTCAGCAGGTATATAAATAAAGCATAGATTTTGTTTCCTGCAAATACAAAGCTGTTAGAGGTACTGAAAAACATCAGATACTTCATGGGTAATCTCACGAATAGCTGATAAACATTTCTCCAGTAATTCAAATCCAAATATCAAAACCTGGTTCCTTTCTAAAATTCATTTAAGACTTGCATATAACACTGAAAATAGGTATTCTACTTGGCCTTTAGTATGTTTTTACAAAACCCCTGGTTTAATCAATATATGATGCAGCTCTAACGTTAATTATTCCTGAAGATCGCTTTTCAAAACTCCACTGCATGCGCTCGCACAGAATTTGCGTATAATTGTTACTCTTGCCAAAGACAAAGCTCCTGGTTGAAACCATCAAAGCACTGAGGCTATGCGTTTACAAAAATACACCATAGAGATTAAGAAAAAGCGTCTAAGTGCAACGCACAAATTAACATTGTTAATCCGTAGAGCATGAAATGAAAAGGTCAGCAGAAGTTTCATGTAACTTTAAAAGCTATGAAACGTTAATAAATGTAAATTTACAAGTATCTATCTTCTGAGTAAAAGTATGTTAGAAGTAGAAAACTAGCACCATTCAAAACATAAATACCATATGTCAAATATATGTTTATTTAACACTACCGACCTTTTGTATAAACATATGCTAATGTGTCGGTTCATGCAACATAAGCAACCGAAAAGCCAAAAAGTGAAAACTCCAAAAAATGATTACTACCGCAGAATATATTTTTTCTTATAGGGCCTACGTAATTTCTCATAATAACTGTAAATTGTGCACAGCTTAGTGAGCCAGAAAAATTTTGTAATAACGGAGAAGTGAAGAAGTGACATAAACCGTTATTGCAGTGCTTTAGATAATCTCCGATGGATATATTAGAATGGCACATTATTAAGCGATGGTCTGGGGGAGTGTCTGCTGCGATACTTCAAAAGCTCGTCTTAATGCTTCATTTTTCGTTTATACAAATGCATTCTAACAATTAGCTAATGAAAAATCTTGTTCGATTTTAGATAGATAAAGCGTGTTATTACTGCGGATTTAAAATACTTTAGAAAATGTGGGATGACTTTACAATGCAAAAGTATTTTATTATTTTTTGTGGTAATTTACACCCAATATATTTTCCTCTGCATTTAGTATCTAATTAGTATTATACTAACAATATAAATAAGTTTAAACACACACAGAAAGGTGTAATCAATTTGTTTAGAGATTCAAATCAAATCAAATCATTTAATAAAAATTACAATTAGGCCGTGATACAACTATTCTTGTGCTCAGGCACCCCTGATGTAATGCAAAAAATATTATTTCTTAACTTTGCAGTGCACCGGCGCTCATATCGATCTACTGTACTGTATGTTATTTACAACAGTTAGTTACTCATAGTTATTAGAAGACATATTTAAACCCATAAATTAGGACGGAAGGCCACTGTATAAATGCTACAACGCAAAACCGTTGATAAGTATGTCTCAAAATCTTCGCTTCGTTTGAACAAAAGTCGGTTTTGCATTAAACTACAATGAAACAGAATAAGAACAACAAGAAAATTAAAAACGACAATGATGTAGCCTTAAACCATTTACTCATACGCAGAACATAAAATAATCAACTTGGAGGACACCAGTAGTACAAAGCTTAACAACATTTTTAACATTAATATACCGATGGGACCACAATTATATATAACAGCAATGAGATAACATGAATAAGAAGATAACACATATTGCTTGAGTAGGAAAGAGATAAACGTAGTAGCAAATATACGAGTAGGCTTGACGCTTACTTTAATTATGACATATGTCAACTAATTGTGCCTACTAAAATAATTTTGTTGTATGGGCATCTCTTTCTTACTCAAGCATTTTATTTTGTTGTTCATGTTATCTCATTGCTGTTATATATAATTGTGGCCCCATCAGTATGTAGTAAACTTGCTAACACCAATTCTGCAATACTACTAACGTGTGACCAAAGTAACGGAGCAAAGATTTAAATATTCACAGGAAAAACAATAATCCATTAATCAAATGAAGATAATATTAGAAAGTACACAGCAAGAGAAACGAATAGATAAACTGTAGAACAAAGATGAGAAATGTGAAAACAGGCAAGTTCTATGTTCAAATAGAAAATACGTTGAGTACAAAAGCAATTACAACGTTAGACAGACGCCATTAATAGGGCTTGAAACACTAAACGAGCAAATGTAGCAACGACAAAAGGGAGAAACAATATCGACAGAAAACGATGACTAAACTGATATAAAAAATGAGAAAAACCCGAAGAAAGTTCATATATCAAAAGTAGCTAACCAAAGGTGCATGGAAAGAAGCAGGAGATTTCCCATTTTATAGCTGTAGTCATACCTGAAACGGGTCTTGCCTGCCTTATTTTCATATTTATAGTTATGGCTAATTTATAGTTAAATACTTGTTTATTGTTAATTAGGCCTAAATGTTGTAAAATGGGTAGTTAAATGCACGGATACGGGACTGTGGTGAGTCCATTGATCAATTTTGCGTGGATCTTTCAGTGGTGTTTACTGAGCGCTGGGAACCTAAGTTCAGTTGCTTGCGGGCGTTGCCCAAAAACAAATCCATGCGTCGCACCTTTTATTTGGTTTGGTTTTGTGACGCAACCCAGGGCGAATTCATTATGCGATACAGCAGTTCGCAGGCCTCAAGAATTCGCAGGTAACTTGATACCGAAATGTATGGAGTTGAAGCGATAAGTGATTTCTCCGGCTGGATGAGCATCCCGCTGAAAAACTCTTATGTGAATAGCGCTAGATTTTATGCAAGCAATCGCGTATACAGAACCGCAATTTGAAATTTTTTTAATGTGCATGCTTTTTAAAGATAATTATTTGAGCGCACCTTTAATATTGTTTAAACGTACTTGTGTAGCAGATATAAGAATCTTGTTCTTGTTTAAACGGAAATGCGAGTAGGCCTAAGCTATATCGTACTTAAAACGTAAGTTCTCCATTCTTATTTTATATTTTTGTTTAAGAAAGGTCCATCATTTTAAGGTAAATATATCGGGGTAAGCTAATTGACTTTCCTTGTGTGTTTTTTAAAGTTATCGTTAGACCGAATATACTACAGGTGCAAACTAACTTTTTTTGTTTTTGGAAAGCAGTGGTGGTCCATTAACACGACTGGGTATTTAAAAGGGTTACTTGCATACTGAGCTAGCGAAGTAAACAAACAGGGCAATTAATTTTTGAAACAACAATTTCTAGGAGACGCCTCATTTAAGTTTGACGTCGCAGAGGGGAAAGCAAACCTCTTGTTTTATATCTCACCCAACTTATTATCATAATTGTACTATTTTCTTGTTCAGTTGCCTAAAAATATCAATATCGCTCCGTGGATATACGTTAAATTAAATTGACATAATGTTCCAATTATTACTGCAGCTTAATTATCACCAATAAAAATTGCATAGTATATAAATATATTTGTACAGCTTAAAAACGTTTATCAAAATGTTGGAGCACTTAAGACCCAGAACAAATATACATTATTTTAACATTTCCCAATGGAAACCGCATTTAGAATAATCATTTGGGTAGTACATCTTGAAATCATTTAACGCAATAGGTTAATTTGCGGTCAAACATTTCCCGTTTTTTGAAACGTTTGCAAATTGCAGTTGAAATAACCAAAAAGTGAGTAAATTATGAAAAGCGTTACTTTATTCCTTCCATCCATTTTACTACAAATGTGGGGATGTGAGGTTTTCATGCAGAATAATTGGATTCGATTTCCAATTAGAAAAGGCAATATCAATATTACGCTCGCTCTTTCCATTTTTTCCAAAACCTTGGATAATCATAGAACCCCAAGAGTAAAATCTTAATTACATCTAGCATTCTTATGATTGCGTAAGGGATGTTAGCGTATTCATTAACATTTCAAATGTACAACAAACTCTTTGACGTACTTGTACCTTAAGAACTAAATTTCTGTATATAGTATGTGTATACTATGCAAGTAATTGTATAAATATGAGATTACCTTCTAACGTGGCATGCGGTAAATCCATATATTTGTTAAAGGACTTCTGATACTTATAAATAATATCTTCGTGATTAACAGCAAGTGAATTCTCAAAACACTGGTAACTACGTCTTTTATTTATAATAAAGTGAGTTTCATTAGACCACAACAAATAAATTAACAACAATCTCCAGTGCCTTCACCATAATCTGTTAGTTACACTACTTGTGCCAAAATAGTATGCTTGATAGATAAGTACGATCAAATACTCAGTGATCAGTCTAACGAGTACTGCAATATACAGAATATTTCAAGAGGCATAGTCCACACTTTAAGGAGTGATTAATAATACTAAAAGAAACAAAAAACGTTCCTATTTTCAATCGTTGTTATAAGTTAGAAATTATAAGAGCATTTCAAAGAGTTCTAATTTTGATATTACTAGTAAAATCGTACACACCAGGATCTATTATATCAACCAAGACTATCTATAGCAACAATATAACTTAAATATAACGTCACAACAATTGTACGAAAATCTGTAAAGGTGTTTACACGGAACTTCCGTCGCGCGAATTAGATCAATTTGCAAATTAAAATTTTTTTTATTCCGCTAGGGTTTGAACTCCCTCGCATCTGAGTAGCGATCGTAACCGCATCGATGAGTCGTACTGCCTCATCTACCGGGTGACCATAAATGGTTGTGATTTTTTTCTTAGGTTGTCACTGTTTATGTTGGGGGCGCTGTAAGTATATGTCAAATTCGAGGTTAGCAGGTTAGGTTTTGCGTCAGTTTTGACCCAAACTGACTCAAAACCTAACCTGCCAACCTCGAATTTGAGTGCCACCAATATAAACAGTGCCAACCTAAGAAAAAAATCACAACCATTTATGATCACCCGGTAGATGAGTACAACCTAAAGAGTGTAACCACAAATGTCAATTCTTAACAGATTAGCAGTAATTAGAGCGGCAATATACATCAAATAACGGAAGATCGGCTGGAGAAGACTGAATCATTGCAGAAATGATAAAACTAGAAGAAATTCCACTTATAAATGAATTATACATCCCAGAGAGTTTAGTAATACCGACCGCTTGCAATCGATGAGAACACTTCTGGAAAAAGCAACAGAATACAATATACGAACATGGATAGCATTTATAAGTTTCAGAACGGCTTTCGACACCATCGAAATATGGGAAATCTAAAAGAAGCAAACATCGGTCAAAGATAACAAAATCTAATAAATATAATTTACAGCAAAACCAACCTACTGGTACTACTGCAAGAAAAATCTGACAAAAGATATATAGAACGAGGTGTAAGGCAAGGCGATATTTTATCGCCTAAACTATTTACACTAGTCCAGGAAGACTGTTTAAAATGAGTTCAATGGGGAAACAGAGGTATCAATATCCACTATAAAAGTCTACACCATCTTATTATCGCTGATGAAATAGTCATAATGGCCCAAAAATAGACCATCTAATAAGTCTAATTGAAGACACACAAAGCAGCTACACCCAATAGCCTGAAAATTAATTTCCATAAAATGAAATACACTATTATAGATAACCACATCGACGATCAAAGTATCATGTTTGAACCGAACAGGATTGACAAAGTAAACAAGTACAAATGTCTAGGACAGACCATAATGACAGGAAAAGCGAATAAAAAGCTCGAAATAAATGAACGATTACAGCATACAATAAAGTAAAAATATCCTAACAGTGAACATCCCGATGACACTTAAAACAAAAATATACTGCATTCTGCCAGTTCTAAAATACAGCACAGAGACCTGAACCTTCACGAAAGCTATACTAAACAAATTAAGAGTTAACCTGAGGGCGCTAGACAAAAAGATAGAAAACAAATGCGTGGATCAGAGAAAAGGCAAAGGTCAAGGACGTTATCATTTATATTGCAACATTGAAATGGAACTGCGCTGACCATGTGACAAAAAGTCAGGACAAAGAAAGTAGTAAGCTATTATGATGGAGACCATGGAATAACAGACAAAGCGTCGGAAGGCCACAGCTGCGCTGAAGCGACAACGTCAGAAGAGTAGAAAAACTAAATTGGTAGCAAGTGGCGCAAAACCGGAATATCTGGAAAACTCTTAGGGAGGCTTATGCCCAAAGGGTGGAAAATAGCTGAGCATGGATGGATCGAACAGGTTTGGATTTTTCATTCGATAATATACGAGGAATGTAGAGTTGACATGGATGTTCTTATACATCAATAACGAGAACAAAGCTAAGTTGACGAACGTATTTTTTTTTAAATAATATTTTCTTTCAATGTACAGCAACCCCAACAGTCGGGCAACTTGCAAATACCGACAACCTGCCAACAGAAATTTGCAATACTTCCATCAGCCCGCTATTCGACTTAAATCGCTTGCTGCCCTTTTTAGCCTTTAAAGTTAGCATCAATTGATTCGTCGGCTAAATCTCTCAAAAATATAACATTAATGACTACGTAGATACAATTGAAATGTGGCTGTACCGCCGGCTATTACGAATCTCATGGACAGATCATATCACGAACGAAAAAGTACTGCAACGAATGGGCCAAGAATTAGAAATTATTAACACGGTGAAACGGAGCAACCTCGAATACCTGGGAGACATAATGAGGAACAGGAGCCGCTGTAGAAGACGGGAAGGTCGACTGAAGGAGAGGACCCAGGCGGAGAAGAACCTCTTGACTTAAAGATCTAAGGATATAGTTCTCTACATCAACAACAGGGTTGTTCCGAGCGGCCTCCAACAAAGTAATGATCACCAGAATGATCGCCAACATCCAGTAATGGATAAGCATGCGAAGAAGAAGAAGGATACAACTGCCGGCCGGGCTAAATCAGGGAGACGGCTTGCAGTTTTTTAAGTGCTTATGGTTAAATTAAAAAACCAAAATGGACGTCAACGAATCTTTTAATTAACGACAAGTGTATTCAGATATAGAGAGTTCGTAAACTCAAAGTAGCACAATAATCTGAAATAAAGCACACGAATACAGATAACAGCAACATAGAGCAATACGAAAATTTAGTATCACAGTATATAATCTTATAATCAAAATCATAAGTAAGCTCAGGTGATTATAAAAAATAGAGTCAATACATAAAGTGACTGGTAAAATTAAGGTGCACTTCAAAACACAATAAACCCGTTACTAAATACAACATGTAACACCGACTAAAATATACTCAAATATAAACTAAATTAAGTAAAAAACTACTTTAGGGATTGGACCGTGTCATTATTGAGGTCGAAGAACTCAACGTTTCGTCCACTTTCGTAAGGGGCTTCATCAGGAGGAAAAAGCAAAACGAGCAAGGTAACTCAATGTGTTAACCACGCCAGATTCGAAACTCTATTGCAAGGGAGGGGATAGAAGAGCACGGTAACTCAACGTGTAAACCACGCCAGAGGCGAAACTCGAGTGATAGGGTGCAATCCCGGAAGTCGTTTTTTACTTAATAGCAATGGCCGTGAAAGCCTCCGAAATCATCTCAATATAATCTACAGTAAATACAGTCACAACAATTTACACTGCAACGAAGACTAAAATAGGTTCCGAGGATGACAAACAATAAGGGCAAATGTACGTTGTTTGTGAAGCGAAGTGTGCATGATGGGGAAAGCCCAAAATAAAGCCTACGAGATTCTGAAGGAATTTCAAGTAGAAATCTATGCCAAAGCAGATATCAACATACATAAAATTAAAGTTCCAAAACAAAAGGTAAACCAATACGTAACTTCAATTCCTTTAGTTGAACCCCACAGGTTCCCTCAACTGCTTACATAGAGTATTAGAGGTTATGCCCCAAACCTCACCTAAAAGGCTGGATTGTAAATGTGCATTATGCCGCTACACCAGGTCAAGGTCATGGGTCTAATGTGGATTATCAAAAACCTGTGGCTAAAGATGATTAAGCCACGTGCAGAATCAATGGGACACCAGAGTGCTCCCAGAAGAATCGGCCAAGAATTGACGTCAAAGAACTTCCAAGCGACATAATCCCGCTGTCATCAGCGAGGTGAATTTCATCAAGACTACATGCCGCAGAAACTTGGGCAATTTGAGAGGGCGCTATCTGCTTCCTATCATAGCACCAAAAGAAAAAAAGCGCAAAAGGAGCTCAAGCCATTATCGCATCGATAGAAACCAAAATGCAAGCGGGCGGGGAGCGCGAGAAATTCAAATCGTGCCTTACAGACGCCGGAAAATATAAACTGCGCGCACAGACCTACAAAGCTAGTAGAGGCGCAGTCTGAAAGTAATAAGGGATCTATACTTGTAGGGTGCTAAGTTGGAACTATAAGGTGGGTAAAACAACACTTCTGATCTTAATTTATCCCGGGTTTCTTAGGTTAAGCAACATGTGGACGGGTATTATCGTGGAGAATACTATCAATACATCAATAGTTCGCATCGTTCAATTCTCACAGCCTCTCTGATTCTTAAAATAAGTTTGTGACGTTTCACCCCCTTGCTAAAGGTGTCAACATTATTACCTCAGGTTAGCTCAAATTGGAGAGATTTGTCCCCTCAGATATATATATTTGATCAGCAAACCAACACCAGATAATCACCTTAGATAGATTTGTTTTGTTTAACTATAGTTGCAAAATCAATATTTACTCAAATGTTAAATAAAATGTATAGATATTATACAGAAATAATAATTTCACTTGGGGCGTCGCGTTTCGTTCGTCCTGGGATCCGCTGCAACCCCTCTTGCGCTGGTGTATTGCGGGCGTACTCGGCTCGTTGAACGGATTCCCCAACTGGTTTTCGGAACGCACTGGTCTCGGCGACAACTGACCTAATTGGTAGTTCGAATGGCTCGACCGTTAAACCTGGAACTTCCAGTTCTGTTTGTAGTGGCCTAACTAGAATTACAGGTGCAATTAAGTTACTGTATGTGATTACTACGCCTGGGGGCCCGGCTGGGATTGCCCTCGGGCCTAATATGGAATTGCCGCGAAGGCGAAATTAGATCGCGTTTTCCCCGCTTTGATTCAGGCGGTCCCGGGCGATTGACCTCAGGCCGTCCGTGATGAATTCGCTCGGCGACGACTGTTGCAGGCGGGCTGGACGTTTCTACCCTGTGAAGACGTCGCGTCACGTCTCGTGGAGCATTTAGGTAGGTGTATGTCTGCAGTGATAGTAATTAATAGGTGTTTAAGGGGGATCTGTAATTTGGGCCACGTAGAAACTCGGGAATTCAATAATTGTTGGGATCATTAATAACACAAACCAGAAGACGAATAAGTCACCACCTTAATCTGGCTGCGGATCAGGTTTTCTAGGGTAGTAAATCAAAAGACAGGCACTGTGGTTAAGTCGCCACCTTAATCTGATTTCGGATCAGGTTTGTCAGAATGGTAAATCAGAAGGCGGGCACTAAGGTTAAGTCGCCAGCTTAATCTGATTGCGAATCAGTTTTGTCAGGTAAGTCCGTAGACTCAGGACGATTCTCTAGGAAAGAGAAGAAGATTATTGATTGCTCTCTTAAAATGGTCGATGAACCTGCTTTTATATGCTTCGCGTCGTGTTATCAAAGCGGCCACTTCGGACATCCCTAGGTGGGAGAGCGGCGCGAGGGTCGACTCTTCGTGTGTCTGGCGCAGAGCGGACCTGCCTTCGTTATCTCTTCTTCGAGCGTCGGCAAGATGTAAGCCGTGATAACGCTTGGATGGGCGATGTAAAATTTCAGATACATTATTTAATGTTTGTTTTAAAAATGTATACCTAGGTGAGCGTTACAAGTTGACTGTTATACTTTGCAGTTATAACTAAGGAAATTGGATCCTGGATATTCCAGAATGTAGTTGAGTATACTTAATACATGTTTTTGGCTTCTTGAAAGGAATTTTCCAGCCGACAATAAATATGAGCAGCTTTCTCACCTTTAGCGCATAAATATTTGATGATAATTTTTTGTGTAGCAGAATAGAACTTGAAGACATTCGCCACAACTGTCATTGTTTACGTCTTGGTTATTCTGAGGTATTCAGATAGAGTTCGTTGTTATAGGTCAGAAAGTTAAAACATCAAGGTCAAATGAATACTTCCCTCCTACTATTTAAAAAACATTAAGAAAGTTCTTGGAATAGAAAACAATTTTTTAATTATTCTCGCAGTCCCTGATTGTCTATTGTTTATATTATCTCCCCTTGTCTATCTTTAATTATAACCCCATAGATATTCTTCATACAGACTAAGCCAGAACAAAACCCGGGACATTCAAAATGATAACTAGTTACTCGCTACCACTGACCATAAGAAAATAGAGAAAAACCTGACGTTTATACATATACACAAGGTAAAATTATTGTTCTGCTGTCCTGCATTAAGTGAAACATAAATTAGCTATTGTACTTGGCGACTTCTCCGCACAAAGCAAATTCTGGTTTAGCGCATAGGTATTAATCAACACAGTGCGTACTAATTTTGGTTACCGATAGCGCTAACAATGCGGGAACATGTAGAGCTAATGAAACTCAGTGTTACTCTGTTTACCCTTGTTTGATTATTCGCATACATATGCAAACGTGACATGCAGTTCACTTTAATTGTGTGCGGTTCGGGGGAGGCTATAATTTCCCACATCAAGTCGAATTTTCATGCACCGATGACTCGCTCCGCTTTTCAACTGCTTCGACTCAGATTTCCCATTTCTTTTATTCCAATTCCGCACGCATATGAGGCTTTAGTGAAGAGATCGTTGTAAAAAATCCGACAGTAACTTTACCGTTAAAAGAGCCCATACGAATTTAGAATTCAATTTCATATTCCATAACCGTAAAATTATTGGACTAGAAATATTTAGGTGATAATAAAATCTCGAAAACTTCGCGAGGAAACCTAAGTCAGCGGAATTTGCGACAGAATGGATCACCTTAACAATGAGGGGTAAAATAAGGTGCCGATTTAAAGGTGAGGAAATTTTCTTTTAAACGAAAATGCGGGGAATTTTTCCATTTGCCCAAAATAAACGACGCCGTTTGGATTTACACTGTTATATTTAATAAACTAGTCTTAGCATTCACAGGTTCAGCAATTTTTACTTCTATTATATTAATTTTTTATTTAATAAATTATTATCTAAAATTAAATTAATAATGATTCCATAATAAGCCTAAATATGTTTTTCTTGTGGAAGGAATCTGTAAAGAAACAAGAATTCATAATACCTAATGTTTTAATATATGTAAGCTTACGATATCCTGGAAGCCACTGAACTCTTGCTAGTCTTACTTGAATATTACAGTTTCGAAATACGTTTTCCGTCCAAAGTTCTACGTAACTTGGGCTTCGTGACATCCGTTTATGGTAAATTCGTAGCACTTTGAATGCCACAGAGATTTTATTGCCAGGACTAAGTTGCACTTAATTAATTAAAGGTCTTAGAAGGACCTTGACGTTTCCAGCGCTTTACAGCGGTTTAATAACGTAATCTTCTTAGTTCGTAGTTCAAGCACGATTACAATGAAGTTTTGCTACCTTCGGTTTTGCCGGAAACGAGGGCGCTGTGATGTAAATTCGATGTCGAATAATTTTTTGCTGATTTTGAACATAGTTGGTAACAGTGTTTGATATTCTAAATTGTGAAAGGCATTAGAGAACCTAGATCAATAAGTCATCTATAATTTCAGAAGTCGTTGATTAGCTGAAGCAATTAACAAATTTAAATGAAAATTAAAGTTGATTGCTATTTACATAAATATGGGACTGGTAGTCATACAGAATTACTCAAGCGCAAACTTAAATGGAACGACATGAATGCTTTTTAGCTATAAATTGCAGCACATGAAGTTCAAGGTTCCAATTACGTAGCACATTTAAAACAAGACAAACATCTGAAACTGTCATATATGTATACTAAATTCCTTATTCAATAAGCAACAAACTTGCTCAACTTGCAGTTTGAAGTGTTTCGATTACCTATTTTTCATACGTTTTGGAGCAACACCATCACTTTGTAAGTCAAAGGTATGGTTCATTGAGCGCGATATTCTAAATTTTAACATGATTGAATTTTTTCACTGCGTTTAAATGTTTTTATAAGTAATAATCAGAACTGTACAGAAATATAAAACTAATTTATATACATTTTTGAAAAATATATACTTTAAAAGCGTTAAATGTAGATCAATTATTTGAAAGGCAATTTACTTCAATACCTTCAAGCAACCTTTAACAGCATTATACAGCACCGCTGATCGTATTGTTGTGTTAAAAGCAGCTCCAAGACTTCAACGATTACACCTCCTTCCATTTCCACATTAAGATTCTCGTTCCGTTTTGATGCCGATGGCAAAATTTCTCTCGGATATTCTATCTAAGCGATCATGTGATAGGCGTCCCAAAAACGTATACATTTATTTAAATTGTGTTTTAGTGAATTAAAACTAGTGTTTTTAAATATATTGAAAATAAAGGAAAGTTTAGCTACTTTAAAATATCGTGTAAATACAAGATATATTATGCAGGTCAAACGTCCAGGCATTTAAGTGTTAAGTTAAAGAACATAAATACATAATTTAACAGCACCGGACTACAGTAATAAAATAAAATTTTATTCAAAGAGACGATTTCATGAATACGCAAAACACGGATCAATATTCGTATTCTTATTAGATTTATTTCAATAAGTGTTAATTATTGATTCTTAATGATGAAAGCAGGTAACTTTTCACAAACAAGCCATGAATACGAGGTGTCAGAAAAGATAAATTTTAATTTATTAATGCTGAATGTATCCATTTTTTATTGCACTAATAACAAAAATAAATTTCCTGAAATGTTCACTTTTGGTATGGCGAAACAGCAAAACGGAACTAGAATAGTATTTTTCAAGTCAAACTGTCACTTTTAATCCGAAAAATACATACCATTTTCCCGCAACCTAGAAAAGTACAAAAAATTCAAAATTGTAGATGATTGATTACTTTTGACATTGCTCATTTAAAAATCATTATGACAACTACATCCACAGCCGACCAAATGTGACTTATTTTTGGTTCTTAGGATGTAATAGTATATGGGTGGGAAGTGTTTCATTCCTGTCGAGAGATTAAGTAGTTAACCGAAACGAGCAGCGTCGAGGTTAACTTTATCTCGAGACAGGAATGAAACTTTTCACCGTGGTATGTATACTATTTTATTGGCAATCATCTAATTTTAAAAAGAACTACAATTGAATTCTGAATAATAAATATCTTGATGTAGCAAATATTTTTGTTACCATGAAAACAACCCACTCAATATTTTTGTTACCATGAAAACATCCCCGTCTTCAGGTATGTAATATTTTTCGGGGTATGTAATAATTTCCCGGCTAGTTTCAGTAATCATCTAGTTCCCAGCTGTTGACATGCCATGAAATTGACACATTACAATGTGATTGCGAATAATAATATATTACATACCGTCCCCATTTCCCAGATTTTCTTTACTCCCCTGTTGTCACTTATTCGCACCAAATATCCAAACCACCGGAATCTACCTTTTGAAATTATAACATCTACATTTAATCTTCTTATTTCTTCGTTTCTTAGCCGATCTATTCTCGTGACTTCCTCTATTCTTCTCAATATCCGCATCTCACACGCTTGAAGTTTGTTCTTTAGACAATTGGACAAAATCCACGACTCGCTTCCATAAGTTAGTACTAGTACCAATCTAAATCGATAAATTCTTATTTTTGTTTCTTCACTCACTTCGCGTTTCCTGATTAATGATTTACTCAGCCCTAACACAAGTTTGTTAACCAAGGCGATTGTTGGTAATTTCACTCTCCCACTTTCTTTTAGAGTTAATAACGGTGCCCAGGTATTTAAAGTTATCCGCTTGTTTAACTGGCGTTTGATCCAACATAATCCTCACTACACTGTCTTCTCGTCTCAGCCCCATCCCTTCTGTTTTCCTAATATTAATACTCATAACAAATTCAGGTAGAGACTCTTTCCATATCATAAAATTTCCTTACAGGTGTTTCGCAGTATCTGCTATCAAAAGTAAGTCATCCGCATACATAAATTCACTCAACATTACAGGTTCTCCAGCTCTAACTTTTCTTATATTTTTTTATTTAAACTTTCAATTTCATGCATCAGTAACACAAAAGAAGCGGATAAATAACCCACACCTAACTTATAAGTACTTAACTTACTTCCGTGGCTTATAAATAGTTTGGCCCACTCTCAATTAATTTGTCACTTTGACTTTTCACAGCTGTCAATACATTTATGCTTTTTTGGTATTTATGTGTTTATACACGTGTGTGTTATTACAATTAATACACTCGAGAAAGGACCCCTCAACTTTCTTCTAAGGGATTATTTGTAATATACTTGTACCATAAATAACTATTATTACTCCATGACGCTGTGTAACTTCAACTCGCTTTTATTGCCCTTTTTGCTTAAAATTTGGCTAAAAATAAGTAGATATTAGAAACTAACATGTTTAACGATTTATTTAAAACGTAGACAATTTGGCTGTACAAAGAAGAATAAAGTGTTGCTGTTTAGGTGAAAATCTCAGGAGCGGGTATGGAGATGGAGAATATTCAGTCGGCCAGGAATAGTCAAGCAAACGGTCTGTATCTGTAATTTGAACATTATTCTTCCGTGAGTGTAGCTGTGCAGATGTTGGAAAATTACAATCTTTTTCGGATGTATCCACCTCCTACTCACTTATATGAGATACCGATTTCGTATCGTTTGAGTATCGTAGAATTTCATATCGATCTGCTTTCGGATATACATATACAGTGTGGTCCATTAAGTGTGCAACAAATGGGAAATTTTTTTATTAGTTGTACAATCGAAATTTAAATATTGCCAAAAGTTAGTGCATGTTCGATAACCATATCAGATGCCCTTAGACTGGCTTCAAGTCAAACAATATACAGGGCAGGACAAAAAATATAGCAAAATTTTATTGAGAAAAGCTGTTTAGAATTAAAAGTTATGCTCAAATACAAAGTCACGGCCTCCTATTCGAATTTTGATTCTTTTTTGGAAAATTTTGTATTACCCCCGTATGATACATATTTTTATTATTTTGATTTTATTTGTATTTAAAGTAGCCACAACCACATCCCTTTTAAATAACTTTTAGCAACATGAAGCGTATTTGTAAAATTTACTTGGATTTATATTTTTTTAGGTAAGCGTCCACTTCATGTTTGTTGCAACGATATTTAACAGAACTTTAGAATTTCGCAAATATTCTTTTTAACAAGGCAAATGCTTTACTAATAATAATTTACATATAAAAAACTCTTAATAAAATCAGAATAATAAAAATATGTATCATACGGGGATAATACAAAATTTTACAAAAAAAGAATCAAAATTCGAATAGGAGGCCGTGACTTTGTATTTGAGCATAACTTTTGATTCTAAACAACTTTTTTCAATAAAATTTTGCTATATTTTTTTAAATAAGGTAACTTTATTCTTGAACGAATTTCATATTTTTTGTCCTGCCCTGTATATTGTTTGACTTGAAGCCATTCTAAGGGCATCTGATATAGTTATCGAACATGCACTAACTTTTGGCGGTATTTAAATTTCGGTTTTACAACTAATAAAAAAATGTCCCATTTGTTGCACACTTAATGGACCACACTGTATAAAGCAAACCTCGTGTCGTTTTGCAACCATCCTGTACAACAAAACTCGTCACCAACGAAGCTCTGGAGAAGCTCCCTAAACTTCCTCTGTCTATTCTTTATCGCCCCGGCGACGCAGCCTTGAAAGATCTCCTATCATATCGCACGTAGAATAAAGCCAAATTGCGCCCATCGATATTCTTGGAGCTATTTATTTGTGGTTTCCTCATCTCCCGGCCGGCAGTTAGCGAGCCATCACTGACGGCTAGGATCTGAGCTCGGTTTCCTTGGTTTTCGCATTAGGTCGACGTCAAGTATGAATTGATGATAATCAGTTAAGTTGAATTCGTCCGTTATTTAGTATCTTATAAATGTATTAAATTGCATTACCTCATTAAAAATGTAGTAACGCTTTAAGCGCTCTGCACAATTTTATCAGGATTTTACTTATCTCGCGACGTGACGTCATAAAGATAC